>JAJTUV010002727.1:0-169569 GCA_021653895.1 Mastomys natalensis
ATATGAGTAGAATATACTGTAAACAATTCCCAAAGATTAGCATTATGATTGATATTGATAGCTAATATATCCACAATCATTGAGTTTCATGACTCATGCATAACTTTTAAATATTCATTGAACACCTATTTTTGTTGAATATCTTTTCATATTGTAAGAATAGAGTACAATGTAGGACAAAGACATACCTACTCTCATGTAGGTCATTTTGTGGTACTCAAACAAAATGAAGTTAATATTCAACTCAATAATTTACCAGTTGTGTGATCTTAGGAAATTTACAAAGTCTTAGTATCAGGTCTCTCCTCACCTCACCTACAAAATGTAGTTTTCATCTATATTATTGGTATATCGTGAGAATGTAATAAAAAATATAAAGTAATATACCTGAATACCTAGCATTTAATAAAATTTTCATTAAGAATTTCCTGTCCTTTGCCTTGCTATTATTAAGTGAGTATTTAAAAATCATTAGAATTTTTATTGAGTATAATCCTTCATTATCAAAATATCTCACAAGAATTGAGATATGAATGAACATTTTCTTTTTTATTACATCTATTTGATGTGTGAATGTGTGTATGTATGTACATGCATATGCCTGCCACAGTATGCATGCAGACATGTGACAACAATTTGCAAGAGGTAGATCTCCACTTTACCAGCTTGTGAATCAATTTATCTGCTAGATTTACATTATACAAAAAAGGAAAATATTTAATCATCTCAATCTTATAAAACAAAAGATACTTGCTTATATTTACTTTAGAATCCTTAAGCTTCATTCTACACAGTGAACCAAGAGCATTAGTTTTTTATATTTTTAGGTTAAAATATAACTTCATCATAGCCTCCACTCCTTTCTCATTCCAATCTTCCCTGTGTGTCTCCTTTTCTTTCTTGAATAAACAGCCTCTTTTAAAATTATTACTGTAATTGCTACACGTGTGTATTTGTGTGTGTATTTGTGGGGTGTGTGTATATGTGTATGTACCTTGACATATAAATACAATCTGCTCAGTCCATTTGTGTTGAATATATATATATATTTGAATTCAGGGCTGACCAGTTTTACTTTCCTCGGGGAGGAAAGAAAATCCTGCTTTCAGACTTCCTTTTTGTCTATAGTCCTTTGTCTATAATTTAGACACTGTAAGATTTCTCCTTCTACTTTAGCATGTCTACTGATGCTGTCCTTGCTCAGGTCTTGTTTAGACAGCCATTTTGTTGACGTATCATAGGTAAAGCTTCTCTGAAGCTTCTGATAAACATAAGGAAAGCATTGTAAAAAGGAACAGAGGCATCCTACAAACCAGTGTATTAATGTTTTCTTATATACCTCTGACATCAGAGACCTTTAAACGGGAATATGCTTCCTCTATTCAGCTGATATATAATCAGAAATATTAACATTCAGGACAGATATTTCCTCTTACAGAATAATTCATCTGAAAAAGACCACAATACTAATGAATATCATAGAATATTACTGTTTGAGAATATATTATTTAGCTCAGATTTAAATTTCACAAAATTAAGAATTCTTTAGGAATGCAGAAACATTGGAAAGAACTACTTAAAATTACAAATGACACAAGAACAGAAGTTTTATCAATATTTGGCATGTGGGTTATACAGGGGACATGTGAACAGAGGTTATCTGAATATTTGGAATTAAAAATAAAAAACAAAAATGAAATCTTCCTCTATGTAACTATTAGTAGAGGAATAAAATTATTTACCCCACCACATTTTCAAACTTATAATACTAATAAGCTCAAGAAAAATTTATATAATTACCTTTTATGGGTGTTTATTCTAAATTGGAGTAATGGAAAGCAGAGTATGGAGACTATAACACCTTCCTACAATCAGTTCTAGATATTTTCTCGGCAGAGAAGAAAATACGTATTTCTCCGAAGACAGTTAACAAAAGCCCAAAATACTTGTGGAAAGATGTACAATCACAGAAATGCAAGCAAAAAACACATTAATAAGACTATTATCAAAACAGAAGTCCAAGGGATGGAAAAATAGCTCAGTAGGTAAGAGCACTTGCTGCTCTTCCAAGGAACCAAACCCCACAGCAGGCGGCTCACACCCATCTCTAACTTTAGTTCTAGGAGATGAAAGTGCTCTCTTGACCTCTGCAAGCACCACACAAGACAAACACACACCTAAAGTAAAATAAGTAAACTTAAAAATAAAAATAAACCACAATAATAAACATTGAAAAGATAATAATACATATGTGAAAAATTGAAAACTTTGTACACTGTTAGTGGGACTTAAAAGTATAAGCTTCTATGGAAAAGTGACATGGAAGTTTCTTAGAAAAATAAAAAAATAAGTGCCATATGATCCCATGCTTCCTTTGGGTGTGTATCCAAGTCAACATTAAAGAGATGCTAGCTCTCTTGTTTTCACAGAAGGACTATTCCAAATAGCCAAGAGATAGATGTACCCTAAGTATTAATAAGGGAGTGATTTCTTTATCTAAAGAAAATGTGATTTATACATATAGTAAAATATTATTTGGTCTTTAAAAAAGAATGAAATGCTGTCACATGCTGCAAAATGAACGAATCTTAAAGAAGTCATGTTAACCGAAATGGTTCAACCATGTAAATATAAATACGGTGTATGTCCTCAATGGTAAAGAGGTCAAAATCACAGAAATAAACACGGGAATGGTGGGTACTGGGAAAAGAGTTGTTTAATTGACAAATAGTGTTTCAGATTTTAGAGGAAAGTGATTCTAGAGACTTCTCACAAAGTACTTAACACTAGTAAAGTACACAATTGAAAAAGTTTAAGGAGACAAATTTATGTTGTGTGACTTAGATTTTTATCACCAAACTACATTTAATAACTTTGAAAACAGGTAACTAAATTTCACTATCCCATCCAATTGTAATTTAGGTCTACTCACAGTTTTGTTTTGTTTTTTTTTTTTTTTTTAAAATAAACATCACTTTCACTAGAAGCAAGGTGAACTTGTTTCTCTGGGAAAAAGAAGTAATCCAAATGCTTATAGCTACAGTAATACAGGCTTAGATGTGTCTCATAAGAATGTTTACAAGATCTAAAAGAGAAAAACTATTGGTTATTTATGTATCTGTTGTTAAAAAGCTGTAGATTTCTGCCTATTCCCTGTAGAATTTTAAGTGCCATATTAAATCACATTATTTAATGCTAACAGATACCTTCAGAATTATGTAGTATAAGGGCTTAAAAGAGAGAGTTCATTTTCACCCTTTTATAGATGATTTTAAAATCCATACAGGAGCATTTATGATACTCCCATTTACCACTACTGGGTCTCATCAGTCTTGAAGATTTTTTTTCTTCCAATTTCCTTATGTGCCCATTTCCTTCCATAATATCTTACTTACCCTTTCTAAATTTGAACTTGAATATTAAAACAGATGCAAAAAGAAGCAGTACTTACACATAAACTCTTGAACTGCATTTTCATCATTTGCTCTGGTGGCAAAAAAGAAACCCAATTGTATAAAATTGATAACAACATTTTAGTATATCCTTGGGTCCTGAAGGAAAAAGCAATGTGTGTAGACAGATGATCTGATTTTATGAGCACATAGCTGAAGTCTAGCACTGTGCATTTGTCTTTATGCTCCTATTTTTTTCAAGGACTATGAAAACACATTAGGTACCAGTTTTACATTCTACAATGACCTGCAAAGTTAATGACAATACACGCCATTTATATTGCCGTTTCTCAGGATACACATCACAGTATAGATCACTTTTAGCATAGCCTCTTAGTCTTCACTTGTTAATAAGAAAACAAGAACCTTAGTATACAAACTTATTTTATTATCTACTCTCACTGAGGACTGTGATTTGGATTCCACTCAAACATGAATTAGTTTAAATGCTGCTCTGCTGTGACTGTTGAATTTATTCATTAAGATGTAATATTTTACTTATGAAACTGCATTTGGAAATTCTTTGGTGTATATTAGATGAAATTACAGTGCTCAGGGATATTGATTATTGCTTGTAATTGCCATCATAATAGCCAACAATTCTCTCTCTTTCTTCTACCTCTTAATGATATACCAAACTAAATCAATATCTAACATATTGGGCCACTTACATTGTCTTGAAAATCCAATTGTTGTTCTTCATAAATATGCAAAAGTTTGAAGAATTTTTATCTTCAAACATAGGCAAAAGGGTCTGTACTCCTGAGTTTTCCCTTTAGATCATAAAAGTATATCAGAAAGATGCTATATAGGATTAGTTATATGTCTGTGACACTTTATCACCTCAAAATAGTCACAGGGTAGAGGTCAGAAGCTAGGAAGGCTACCCTACTGTGTTGCTCATAAATTGCTACATTTCTTACTCATTAGTAAATTTAACGACCAATGAGAAAATTCTGGCTGGGAGAGGTCTCCAGTTATTGAGGAGATCTGCATCTTTAAGTCACAGTTTATTTAAATACCTAAAAGAGGAAGTACAATTACATGAAACTGACACAATGGTATGGGTCACTTATCCAATAAAATATATTTTATCTTATTGCTATTTATATACCATGTCTCAATTCTTCCATTATTGAGATAAATTAGATGCCTTTTAGGAACAGCAATACTTCTTTTATCTCCTGAAGAGTAAATTGTCCTGTGACATTTGCCCATTCATACAAAATAATTGGTCTTTAAAAGAGGCTATAAGAATATATGGCATGCAAAAGAAGGCTCAAGAGATGGCTCAGAGAATAGAGTTCTTGTCATGAAAGTAGGACTACCAGAATTTGGATCATAAGTATCTTAGATGGAGTTTCTATTGTGCTAAAATACTATTATGAATAAGCAACTTGGAGATAAGAGGGTTTATTTCATTTTATACTTCCACCTCATAGTCCATTATTGAGAGAAGTCAGGGCAAGAATTGAGGCAAGAATTACTGGAATGCTCCTTACTGGATTGCTCATCATGGCTTGCACATCCTGCTTTCTTGTACCTCCCAAGACCACCATCCCAGGGTTGGTACTACCCAAAATGGTCTAGTAACTCTGATAACCATCATTAATTAAGAAATTTCTGTGTAGACTTGTCTCTAGGCCAATGTTATGGAGACATTTTCTCAGTTGTGCTTCCCTCTTCTCAGATGACACTATCTTGTGTCATAGTGGAAAAAAAAAAAAGAAACAATTGACCCGTTGTCAACTTGACACAGAAACATGCTGCTTATTAATCCATGGCCTTCCTTTCCTTATTCATCTCTAAGATCTCATATTAATATCGATATCACAGTTTAAAACACTCCAAATGCCCACAGTCTTTAAAAACCCAGTCTCTTTAAAATATCCAAATATCTTAAAATATCCAGACTCTCTAAAACACCAAACTTTCTCTACAAGTTCAGAGTCTCTCAAGTGTGAACTTCTATAAAATCAAAATCCAAGTTATGTACTTTCTTATTTAGAGGGGCGGGTATTAACCAGGGCAAAACAAAGTCTAATAGTGTAAAGTTCACTGCCATATATCAGGAAATCATGATCTTTCAGGCCCCAAGAGGGTTCATTTCTCCATTCTGCTGTTGGCAGCATACACAGCTTGTTGGAGGCTCAGGCCAGCTACAACTCCACACTGTCCTTGGCAGTCATCCCATGATAATGGCATTTCCAATATGCTGGGGTCTTCATGAAAACTGAGACTTCACCTTCACCAATAGCCTCGCAGTGCCAAGCCCCAGCTCCTTTCCATGATCCTTTCATGCCTTCAAAACCAGTAAGCTCTAGGAAATATACATAATTCTTGGTTCAGCTGCCAGCACAGGGTACAGCTTTGGCCAGCTCTGGACTACAGCTACCATTTGCTGTCCCTGGGGAAACACTTCCAGAGAAATGGTGCTGGTCTCTTAATCACAGCATATTCTTATGACCCTGCTGACAAGCATCAATTTTTCCGGCAAAACAAAGGTTTCACTTTAGTATTTGTAGTCTCTTGCTAATCACAACCAGTTAGCACATTAAAGGTCCTGAAAGAATCATTTCTTCCCTCTTAAACCCCAAGAGACATGTCTATATTTATCTTCATTGCTAAAAAATCTTACCTTCTAAGAGCCTACAGTCAAGAGTCCACGGAGCTCTGAGTACCCTTGTCTTTTCCAGCCTAAAGTTCAAATGCTACCACAATCCTCCCCAAAATGCATAACCATATCTGTCCCAGCAATAACTCCCAGCTTGGTATAGATTTTTGCCTTAACTAGGGTTTCTGTTGCTGTGCTAAAATACCCTGACCAAATGCAACTTTTACTTTATACTTTTATCAGTGAGGGAGTTCAAGGTAGAACCTGAAGGAGAAACTAAAGTACAAGCCCTGGAGGAAAACAGTTACTGCTTGATCCCCTTGGCTTGTTCATCATGCTTTCTTATGCCATCTAGAACCATCTGTGCAGAATGAACTAGGCACTCCCACATCCATCATCAATCAAAATATCCCATAGACTTGTCTACAGGCCAGTATGATGGAGGCAATTCCGTAACTGAGGCTCCCTCTTTCCAGATGATGTCAGCTTGGGTCAAGTTAACAAAATAACAAAGCAGTACAAAGACATACAAAAGAATATATATACCTCCTATAACACGGTTTGATCAGATAGTGTTTCTTTATTGAGTCAGTTTACATAGGTTATTAGACCATGGTGCTTTTCTAGTGACGATTAGAGTCACTGATAACATCAGACAATGGAAATATACTAAGTAGGAAATATCTGATACCAGTTTCATCCACAATATTAACTAGCTGTTACTTAAGGCAGTCACTTTTATTCCTCAGGTCCCAGTTATTCTCATTGAAAAATGAGGACATCAGGCTACTAGATGATTTATAAGAAAGTTCCTTCCAATTTTCTGAATCTATAGGTGCCATTCTCACATTCTTCCCATTAAGCCAAAGAGAGAAGTACTAAAGCTCCGTTGAAAGTCTGCATGCCGAATTCAGTACAAAATGTGCTTCTGTACTTTACCATTAAAATATTAATGTTTTTCAGGAGCTGCATAAACATTGTACACTTATTTTCTGATAGAAATGGCTCCAGATTTCAAAATTGTGCATCACCAGTTATTAGTAATGGAACCATGGACCTGTTTTCTGCTTCTCTTTGTTTAGTTTTATCATCTGTAAAAGGGGCATAAACATTGTAATAAACATGTGATGAACATAAAGTGCAATAACACTTTTGGTTAGTGTTATAAAAAATTATCAGTTATCACTTGTACTCAAGTTTTGTCACCTGTAGATTAAGATAATAGTACCAACCTCAAAAACATACAAAGATCAAAATAATACATTTACAAAACCTAACTTGGAACCCAATATCTCTAGATAAAGAGAAGACTAGAAAATTTACCAAATACCAACCTTTTAATTTTAGCTCTAAAGCTGATATGAGATCAAGAATGTTTTTCATTAATAAAATATCCACACTTTCTAAACATAAATTACTGTTTTATCTATGAATATCATGCCTTTTTATTTTTAAAAATGACATTTTATGTTTTGAGGCCTGGCTTCTTTCCCTTAGTACTACGTGTAAATGCTTTTCTTAGTGAATAAACATGTTTACAGCACAATTTGTAATGCCTGTGAATCATGTGCTTTTAAAATTACTTAATGAAATATCAATTATTAGGGACAGGGGTAGGTTATTTTGGCTATTATAAATATCACTGTAATGAATAAGTTTTTAAATAAATTGTCATAAACATCACTTCCTGAGGAAAAACTCCTACATGCATAATTATTATGTAAGCAAATATATATTTAAAATATCTTAGTATATAATGTTAAATGGCCCTCTAGAAAGACACAGGAATCCCAATATCATTCAGAAACCAGCCTTTTAGAAGAAAACAGTTAACCTCCATGGTACTCAAGCAAAATTCCCTATTATCAACTTTTTCATCAACTAGTATGGAGAGCTTTGGGGGTTCTTTCAATGCACTTGTTTCTTTTCCTTTCAATGTGGAAGCTGGAAATGAGACTTCTGCATTTGGGCATATGTTGCAAGGTGATGTTGACTTTTCACTTACTGAGAGGTTTTATACTATCCATTAAAATGCAGCACCAGAATGTGCTTTGTTTAGCAGTGCATTTTACTGCCATAGAGGGCACAGTAAAGTGCTTAAGATTCAGGACTTTGAAGCCTGGATACCCTGTATGCTGATTCTAGCTCTACCACTTGTGTGACGAGTGGAACAAGTTGTTTAATCTGTTTGCCTTCGCATTCTTTTTTTTTTTTTTTAAAGAATTCTTTATTTATTATGTATATGAGCACACTGTAGCTGTCTTCAGACATACCAGAAGAGAGCATTAGATTCCATTCCAGATAGTTGTGAGACACCATGTGGTTGCTGGGAATTGAACTCAGGACCTCTGAAAGAGCAGCCACTGCTCTTAACCACTGAGCCATTTCTCCAGCCCTGCCTTCTCATTCTCAAATGTTCAATGAGGAAGATAGCATAGCCTGTTTCCCACAAGTAAAGAATTAATGCAGTAGTGAATTCACAATAGAACACATGGCACTTAGCACCTACTAAGGGTAGATTATGGGGTCAAAATACATATATTTGTTATTCTCAAGTTCTTACTTATGAATATATCACTATTCTTTATGAAAGATCCGGTTATAATAACAATGAGCAATAGGTGATCTTCCAGTAAGAATATAATATAATAGGACCACTAGTCCACTTGTATGATGGTCCACAGCAGACATAATGAATGTATGGTGATAAACTGTAGAATTGAATTTGTCTCTGGGAATGGAGGTAGAAATCTGCTTCAAAAAATAAGTGAGGATTCCTGGAGTTATGAAACTGTTCTATATTTGGATAGGGGGTGTGTTGCATGAGTGATTGCATTTATCAAATCTCAGCAAAGATACATTGGAATCTAGAATGTTCTAATTAGCAAAATGTGGTGGTACAATGCAGTCAGCTCTTCAGAATCATGATTAAGAAATGAGAAAAACATAGTGAATATCAAATCTGGAAGAACAATATTTACTTGTCAGCAAGGAAGGAAGGAAGGGAAGGAGGGAGTGAGGGGGATAGAATGACACAGAAGAGGAGGAGGAGAGATGGCAAAGATACCAAAGAAAATTCAACTAACTCTGAATTACATGGAAATTTTGTCTAGCCCTTTTTTGGTCTCATGAGAATTGCCATAGCCTGGAAGTTTGAAATCAGTAGTGTTTGTGGGGTTTATAGCAATCTGCTCTGGTATTTATGGGAAAACTTTTCTGTTTTTCCCTATTAGGCATTTCCTGTTCAAACATGGATCTGGTTCCTCTGCTATCTTCAGTGCGGCCAGTCAGAACTACCCTCTGACATCCAACACTGTCTACTCGCCACCACCCAGGCCGCTGCCTCGAAGCACCTTTTCCCGACCTGCCTTCACTTTTAACAAACCGTATAGATGCTGCAATTGGAAGTGTACAGCCTTGAGCGCCACTGCAATCACAGTCACATTGGCCTTGTTACTAGCCTATGTAATTGGTAAGCCCTTGATTCTATGTGTCAGTTTTCTTTTTAACCTGCTTGTTTTGTTTGCAGTGGGGTAGGAATTCACTTTCAGTGCTGCGATGCACAAATTTGTAGCGTAGCCAACTGCTGTAATAACAAATGGATTTCTAGTTAGGATTTTATTTTTCATCCCTAACCTTAAGTACTGTTGTTGGTGTGAAACAGCACTCTTTGAGAAGAAACATTTGTAGTACTAACACAGTCTTATTGATTGCGGTTACTGTAGTTAGCCATGTTCCTTTCAATTAAATGGTTGTTATGATTTTTCTCATTTAAAGTCATAAGTAGTAATCTACAATAGCTTCTTAAATTATAGGGACACAGTAATATGGCTACTGAATCTTCGGGTAGTGATTTCATTAAAGAGATACTTATTTGAGAGCTTTCATAAAATTTAGTGCGTAATGCCTTCTCAAAGATTCATAGAAACCAAAACATACAACCCTATTTTCACAAGAAAGTTGGAAAATGCATGGTTCTTGATCTTGGGAGAGTAATTGTATACAGTCTTTTAAGGGAAAAAATGTTGTTCTTTAGTCACTCTGATTAAAGTCACCAACACTTATTAGAAAATTGTATTGATTTTTCTAGATGGCATTTTATTTTGACTGAATATTAATTTCTGTGCCTCAATGGTTCTGCTAGTTTAAAATGTAAATACTTTAAGACACGTGCTTTTTGAAAACCTTATTCCAAGAATAGATAGGATATCCTGATGAAAAAAAAATCTGTCTAGATATGTCATTAGCAACTTTTTTCAGGATTAACATGAAATTTCATTTCCTTGCTGATGCAGAATTATTTTGAGAAGTGAATTTAAAAAGATTCAAAATTTCTCATAGCTGTAAATAACAAAGCATGCTTGGCTGGTTCCTATTTTTTCAAAGTGCTAACAGATCCAAGACTTCCCATATCCAGTTTTTCTAGGAGCTATAAAACAAGAGGATGTAAGCAAGTAAACAGATAAGTTTTGAAGAACTATTACTATGATGTGAGCAATAAAAAATATGGCCTCTGATGGCCTCCATGATTCTTGCTTAGAAATTCCCAGCAAGCAATCTATATTCTATTAAAGGTGGATATTTTCTTGTGTTACAAATATTTCTTGTATATCATGTTTCACTCACTGCTTGCATTGCATGTCTATTTAGTTTACAATGACCTGTAATGAGAAATACTTCTGATGAGATGGAAGGATAAAGACAAATTGCAGTTCTAATAAATTATATCATGAACTCATTCACAGTAAGAAATAGGGACCAGAAAGATGGCTTAGCATAAAGAGATATTAGAGTTAAATGTTCTGAAGCCATTTTGTAGGAGGAGAGAACTTTACCCTACAAGTTGTCCTATGACCTCCACATACATAATATGACGTGTGTGTCTACACACAAACACACAAACACAGTGAATAAGTGTTTAAAAAAAAAGATACAAATAAGGAATAATCTGAGATGTTCCAGTCAGTACCATAAACACCCTTCAAAATGTTTTTGCTGAATTATGAAATCAACTTGGTGTTATATGTGTTAGTTTCTGTTCACTTTACTATATGGAAGTAATGTTTTTACATATAAGATAGTACCCCTAGTACAAATAAATTCAGATAATATGAGAATGTGTTAATGACAAGTCCCCATTATGTTTAAGTCTATATTTCTATTTAAATGTATATGATATAAGATACGATACTTAAATCAGAAATTGTATTATATAATCTAAGACTCAGTGGTTTACCTTTTCATTTTGTTAGTAGTCATTTCAGTGAGTAATATTTTATATAGAATACTATTTTAACATAACAGTAACGTAGTTCAATAGTTATGAGCATAGATTTTAAACTTTATGCTACTTACTATATATACCTCTTACTGTGAGTGAATCATTTATTTAATCTGTTCAGCCTCTATTGATTATGAGGAGAAATAAATGAATGAATAAAAATGAAAGTACTCGAAACAGGAAATATATGTAGGAAGAAGTTATAATGGTAAAATATTAATACAATTCTAATTTTCACTTGTTGCTTTTGTTCATGGGTTCAAATAGTTAAGCATATTGCTCACTGTTCATTTATGTTTAATAACAGGGCCAACCCATAAAACATATTTTTTAACATTAACCCTCACTTCCTTTTTAGCATACAAGTAAATGTTCTAGTTTACAAAATAAATCAACCTGGCTGTTTTAAAATTTAACTAGATGTACCATGTTATGTCTTGCAATGGTAAGTAGAACTAAGTGGTTTGATTGGTTAAGACGTATCTTTTGAATATATTTACTGTGATGTTTTCTAATTTAATCCAAAATGCTAACCTCATACAGAGAATGGGTTCAAAAGGAGATTTCTTACTATGAACATTGTGACTTTCTTCTTGACGTTTGATAAATTAGGAAATATATCTGCCTAAAGCTAGGTGTTATATAGCTCAACGGTGGCATGCTTGCCTAGCATGTTTGAGACCTTAGGTTCAAAACCAAGTACAAAAAAAACCCCCCTATCTTCCTGGATTTATCTTATTACTGCCCTATTGCTGACCATCTCAGGAAAGTAACATAAGAATTCATAAATACACATTCAGGTGAAAGATGCCACATAAGAACTATATTATATAAGATGATTTTTAAATGGCTTTCTGTGGTTGAAATAAAACACTATTATACTTTAAAATATGAAACCATTTCACCCTCCACTCTTTTGGGTCCTGTAAGAGTTGTCTTTTTTTTTTTCAATCCCCTTTACATTTGCTGTATAACACGAGAAAATCTTTCACTGAAACTATTACTGCTTTCTGTTTCCCGTGCAAATTCCTTTCTGCTATTTCATTTTCCTCTATTATCCATTATACATAACCTTTACATACTAATGACTATATGCTGGGTTGCCCTCAATCCACCAGGGAAAATCACATCAATATCACTGGGACATCAATAGGTGTTCTGTGCATAATGCCTTTGTAAGTGGTCATTGGAAAGCAGTAGAAATCGAGTATGTGAAAAGCCAGAGTTGAGGTGTTCAGCCAAGCAGCTGCAGCCTCATATCTACCCACTATACCTTTTAAGTCAGCAAGAAAATAATTCCTTTGAATAAGTTTTGAAGTCATAAAATTTGGTAAAAAGAGCTATGGAGAGCTACTGATTATATGAAGATATCATGGAAAGGTTATTGTCAGGACTTCCTCATAAATCTGAAATATTTTCCATCTGAATCAAAAAATCTGTCCTTATGCTTCATCCTCTCTGATATTTTGGCATCAGTGATGTATCAGTGCCAGTCAGAAGCACATTTGCTTGAATTTACAAATAAGCCATATGAAGTAGTAGTCAGGAAGACAGATGACCATATGCAAGGCATCAAGAGAAGGCGAGGTTAAGGTACTCCATCAATGGCTTGAAGGGCACAAACACAGCTTCTCTGCAATCTTTGATGTTTTGATCAAATTTCTACAGAGTCAGCAATTTCAATAAGCAAGAATAGAAACTCACAGGCAATAGGAAATCATGAATACATTGTAACCGGGGTCAAATGGGCTGCTGCATTGAACGAATTGGAAAAAAATATTCTAGCTTTCAGACCGAGTATCATCAGTTAATGACATGGATGATTCCTTTGATTTTGCCATGAAATTAGTAATGATTCATACCACCTTCAAGAGATGCAGCTAGTGTCCAAACTGTAGATATTAAAGCATTAAATTCTATAAATGATGTTACAACACACTATATGACCCGCATATGAAATGTTAATCAGATGGATATTAGCAATATCTAACTAGGAAAGGGTAAACTATTCAGTTTGTTTCTGTGAACTATATTTATGAATAAAACTATCCCAGAGAGTCAAAGACCTACTTCATATTTTTCTCAACAGCAAAATTTGAGTAACAGCTTATTTTAGGGCTGTCTTTTACCTCCTTTATACTTCCCCAAATTGCGCTCATTTCTATGGCTATTATTATAGTTCAATAAGAATATGATGAAAATGATGGAGTCACAGGGAGTGAGATGTGTTCCCTTTGCCCACAATTTGTGGGCCCAAGTTTTTATACCTCACTAGAAGGAAGCAATTAAATGGGTCATGAAATGTCCTGGTTTTGTAAAACTCCAAGATTGTTTTAATGTAGAAAATAAAAAATGGAGAAACTCTCCCATGAAATTTAAACATAAAATGACTGCTCATGTAATATATTTTAATATTTTATGTTTCCCCAAATCTCTTTTAGTAGTAACCAATCCATTGATCTATCTGCTTAAGTCTATCTGAAAAACGGAGATATGGATAATACATTTATAAAGACTTCCTTTATAATTAAATGAGTCATAGTACAGAAAACACCTATGGTAATGCTTAGAAGTTCGACATAAAGATTGATGATTACTATTGGTGGAACTGGATTATTATGAGCATTATTAATTTGAACTGAGGTTAGTATAATGAACATTAATTTACCATAACCTGACCTGACCTTGTTTTCTTTCTTTCTGAAGTCTTCTAAAAAGTTGTCTGAATATCTGTCACACAGGAATAATTTTATTTGTGTATTTGTGTGTTGGTATATATTCATGGTCATGTTTGTGGGTGCATGTGTGGAAAGTGCATGTTAAGTAGCATAATAAAAGAGGTGTGGACAGTGGTTTGGAAATCATGAAATTTTATCATGGCAAAAGTCAATTTGGAAAATTCAGATGAAATATTTCTCAAGAAATATATGACTTCAATCAATTTCTCACAATCTAGATAAACACACACACAGGGTTATTTTTAGACCTTTATCACATAAGTTACTAAGCTATCATTCTCTGAAATAAATAATAATGAACTATATTAGAGCAATGGCATGTTAAAACATTTTATACTTCAAAAATAGGACTACATTTTCATATAGAGCATCCAGAATTGGAAGGGCTAACATTGCCAAGCAATTATTGGATTTATTGCAGTCACCACTAAGAGGTGGCATCTTACAATGTGAGCCAATGTGAGCTTATCCATTTTGGGCTTTTGCTCTATTCCATCTATAGAGAGGTGAATATATGTGTATAACAGAGAAGATAAAATATGTAAGAATACTTGAAAAAAAAACAGTAAAAGTAAAGGATACAGGAATCCTATAGGACATAAGGGTGATAAATAGGAGCAGATCATGAGAGCCATTTTAAGTCATGGTAAGAAGATAAAGTATAGTCTCCAAGAGCAAATGGGAATTAGAGGTTTTTAGTTACGGCAAGAAAGTTATTTTAGTAGATTTACACTTTAGAAAAATCACCTAATGACCCTACTAAAGTTGAGTTTAGCAGACAAGATGAAAGTTGAGGTCATGAAGACAAATAGAAGAGTACAATATTAATGCATGTGAATCATAGTGAGAGCATAAACTTCTGGGAATAAAGAGAGTGGAAATAGGAAGTATTTAGAAGATAAAACAAATTTGACATATGTGATAGAAAAGCTGGATTAGATTAGGTTATGATGCTTTTATAACACCAAGGTAAAATATGGAAGGAAGACATAGAAGATAAATACAAATGAACATAAAAGACTATTATCAAAAAATATGTACCAATAAATTGAATAATCTAGAAGAAACGTTTAAGTTCCTTGATAAATACAACCTACCAGTCCTGAATCACAGAATATTTTGACAGAACAATGTCGAATATGAAGGCTGTGTTAGAAGCAATCTCCAATCAAAGCGAAGCCCAAGACAAAGTAGCTTTATGGCTAAACTCTACCAAATATTTGAAGAAGAAATAGTACCGAGTCTTCTTGCAGCATTTAAAAATTTATGAGGCAATAATGCTGAGAACTCCCCTCCACTCCAACACCATGCTACTACCAAAGCCAAGCACTGAAACTAAAAAGAAAAGAAAGATTATTAATGGGGAAAGGCAGATGAGAATCATAATGAAGTATCTACTTACACCAATTAGAATTGCTGATATCAAAGACTGGAGAAAACAAGAGCTTGTGAGGATGTAGGACAAAGTGAACCCTTACACATTGTTAGATGGAATGCAAGTTACTACTACCACTATGGAAATTGATGTAGAGGGACTTCAAAACCCTGAAAAGTGGCATTCAATTCCATGACTCCTGGGTATATACTAGAAGAAATCAAATTGGTTTGTTAAAGCAATGTTTGTTCCATTCTGACTAAATGGATAAAACGTTACATGTAGAAAATGAAGTGCCATTCAGCCATAAAAAGAAGAAATTATATTATTTTTAACAAATGAGTAATCCTAGAGAATATTTTACTAAACAAACTAAGAAATACCCAGAAAGATGCACTATGCATAGTCATTCATGTGGAATATTGATTGGTATCAAAGGAGTAAAAGGTGAAATGTTGTTACCAAGGCATGCAGTGAATGAAGAGAGGGTTATAGATATGTTGTTCACAGTATACCAAATTTTATGAGTAAGATAGGAGTAATAAATTTGGCAGTAATATGCAACAAATTTAAAACCAGGTAATGTGCATGAAAAATGCAAACATGCCAAGCCATCACCACAAAAACGATAACTATGTGAGATAATGTATATGCTAAGTAGTTACATTGACTCATTCTATGGGGACAATCATATTGTACACCATAAAAATTTCCTTCCACTTTTTTTCTTAAAGAAGACACTATATAGAAGAACATTCAGAGTGAAAAGAGAGATAGATATAGAGACACCTTTATTTATTGGTACTGAATGATTGGAAATAACTATATTAAGAGATGCCAAGAGATTAGGAGAAGAACAAAAGAGAAAAGACGAAAGCTGGTGCTTCAGGAAACACTGATATTCCAGAGGGCTTAAAAGTGAATCTAATAAGTTGACTAAAGAAGCAACCTGGAAGTTTGCAAGAAAGCCATTGAATACTATACGTAGCCTGTGGATCACCAGAGATCCTCAAGATCTCTATCAGGATTCCTGTGAGGAATCCATAAACTAAAATCATTTTCACTGTGCCAAAATCAAGTATGTCCTTCTCAACACAATTCTCTCAGTAGGCAGTGATATTTTCCAGAAGCCATCTGATGTGTAACACTGTAAGAGTTCATTGAGAAATGGATATAGAGATGTAACTTTCTTTTTATAAGCTAGCCACTAACGATTTTCAAAAATTTAGAGCAATTACAGTTTTCTCATTGATTGTATGAATTTTTAAAATTTATTTATTACTTTACATCCCAATCACAGCTTTCCTTTCCTCCATCCTCTCCTCCCAGTCCATCCCTCTCATCTCCAATCCCCCCATTCCCCTCCCATTATCTGAAGAAGAACAGAAGCCTCCCATGGATATCAACCCTCCTTGGCATATCAAGTTGCAGTAGGAATAGATGCATCCTCTCTAATTGAGCCCAGTCAAGGCAGCCCAGTTAGAGGAAAGGGGTTGAAAGACAGGCAACAATGTCAGAGACAACCCCTGCTCCAGTTGTTAGAGGTTAAAAATGGAAACCAAGTTGCACATCTGTTGCATATATGTAGGGGCCTATGTCCATACCATGCATGCTCTTTGGTTGGTGGTTCAGTCTCTGTGAGCCCCTACTTACCTAGAATAGTTGATTCTGTAGGTTTCCTTGTGCTGTCCTTGACCCATCTTGCACCTTCAATCCTTCCTCCTGCTCTTCCACGACAATTCCTGAGCTCCAACTCATATTGGCTGTGGGTCTCTGCATCAGTTTCTATCAGCTGCTGGGTGAAACCTCTGAGTGGATAGTTATGTTAGTTTCCTATCTGCAAATATATGAGAATATCAGTAATAGTGTCAGTGATGGGCTCTTTCTTTCTCATGTCATGGGTCTCAGTATGTTCCACTTTTATTCCTGTACATCTGGTAGGCTGGGCCATTGTGGTTCCAAGGTTTTGTGCCTGAGTTACTGTACCTATATCACCATTAGAAGTCTTGCCTGCTTGCCATTTCAGGTTCTATATCCTCTATTGCTATGAGTCTTAGCAATGGTCATCCTCATAGGATCCTGGGAGTTTCTCTTGTCTTAGGTTTCTAGGTCATTCCAAAGATGCCCCCACCACCAATCCCAGTTCTCCCACCCTGTTGTCTCTGACTTTCTTAAAAATGTAATTATCATAAAGTATGACCTTTATGTTAAATGTAATGGTTTATACTTATGGTTCCACAAGTCAATAAACACTTTCAAATTATCAGTTAGAGCGTCTAATACAATAAACATCAAAAGACATAATACATCAGTGAAAATTCTATAGCATTATCAGTAAGTTTTCAGAACTAAAATTGCTTCAGACACTAAACTATTTGTAAAAAGCCATAATAAATAAATGAAGTTCCAGAAGTGTGATAAAAGGACTAGGTGCTTTCTTAGTGATTGTACCAATATAGACAGGATTACACAACAAATACAACAAGAAGTAAAAAGGCTTAATAATATGATAAATGTTGGTGATGACATTTTTAAGCAATCAGACTAAGGACAAACTTAGTGTGAAGTAACATACAAGAAGAGACTATGTGGTTGCACAATTTATTTTAGACTTAATTAAAACACAGTATTAAAACGCTTTCCATGACTCATTTGTTTTGTAAAGGAATGAACTTTGGCTCCATATGACTTCACAATGTAGTCTTTCCTGAATGCAGTGTTAAATATTGTTATATTGATGTGCACAGAACAGTTAAATAACAATACTACCTGAAAATCCATACCATGGTATGGATTCTAATGAATTCCTCTCTTGGTTCCTTCATTTCTGTCTATAGGACAATAATGAATAAATTAAGAGGGTGCCGGATGACCCACTGGGATTTTCTTCTGATTAAAATCTCATCAGAGTATTGCCAATCTAGTTATTGCAGACATTATAAAAACATGTTATAGCTGACTTTTAAAGAAATTGACTACTATGAGCGTTCCTAATGGTTGGCTTTACAGTTGCCACATACTGGGTTGAATGTGACAACAGGAAAATTTGACTGCTAGCAAATGCATATAACTTTGTACTTTGTGAAGAATATTTGATCCTACTTCACTTCTTTCTCATCAAGGGAACCTGATGTGTAGATCAAGCAATCCAGACACTACAGGTTAGCGTATGTGCATATAACCTAGAAGGTGTAGTGGAGCTCTCAGATAAACTAGTTGTATATCTGCCAGAAATCAATACAAAGGTGGTTTTGACAGCAAGCATTCTGTGCTGCTGTACAACCTGTTTTTAGAAGACATATACTCTGCCCAGCAATAGTCTTATGTTTTGTCAAATCAAGTATATTATCTGTTGTTGTTGCAGACAAGACTCTTATTCCAGTTTTTTACTTACTTCATTTAAGGAATAATCCAGATTCTCTTTAATCTTGGAAGTTAAATTTCAATTAAACATACATATTAGCATGTCAAATAACAACAGTACATAGTTGGGTTTTTTTTTTTTTTTTCTGTATACAATATCCTGAAAATGTTTTACAGAATTAAGTCATAAAATGTTAGGAATAGGTCAAAAAAATATCAAACAGAAAAACATAGAAAGGATTTTATATTTTTTTACTCAAAGGAAGAAAACAAGTTAATATTAATTTTATGATGTATAAATAGTGGGTGATGGAGAGAGATGCCAGCTTTCAAGAAACAAGAGTCACTTTCTGACTCTTTCTGTGAGATCAAGATATGAGGATATGGTTGGTCATCTGGAATAAGATTCCATATTTTCCTGGCTCTTTCAGTAGGAGCTGTGATCAGCTATACTGACAATGCAGGAGCCAAAAATGTGTATGTAATCTCTGTGAAGTGAATGAAGACTTCCTGCTGCTGGTGTGGGTGACATGGTGATGGTAAGAAAAGGCAAACCTGAACTGAGAAAAAAGATCCATCCAGCAGTGATAATTTGACAACAAAAGTTACATTGAAGAAAAGATGGGGTATTTCTTTATTTTGAAGATGATGCATGCATGGGTCATCTCAACACGAGATCAAAGTTCCTGCTGTCACAGATTCAGTTACAAAGTAGTATACAGACTTGTGGCCCAGGATTGCATCCAATGCAGACAGAATTGCATGATTCTCCAGTTTATTTGTAAAATATGTTCATTAAAAAGACTTTGCTCCATGCACAGGCTGGTCTGTGGCCCCTGGCACGTACTGTAGCAGAGGACCACTTTGTCTGGCCTTGGTGGGAGAGGATGAGCCTAATCCTGTAGCTACTTGATGCCTTAGGGAAGGGGGATACAGAGGGCAGTGTGAAGTGGGGAGCACCTTCAGAGGAGAAGGGTAGGGGGAATAGAGTGAAGAACTCTGGGAGGAGGACTGGGTTTGGGGGAACAATATTTGAGATGTAAAAATATAATTACTTAAAAAAATATGCACAGCCTATTGACAGAAAACATAAAAATAATTGTTTGCTCCAAAAACAGAATGAAGGAAGGAAGGAGGGAAGGAAGGAAGAAAGGGAGGAAGGAAGGAAGGAAGAAAACTAGAATCAAGTAGGATGCTGTCCTACTGTTCACAGGCAGGAATAGGTTAAAAGCTTCCCCTTTAGATACCAAAAATTTGCTGATACTCATCAGGTCACTTTATAAGTGGTATAGTGATTTCATATGAAATATGTCCATTACTTTTAATGTAATGTAATTGGTGTCTGTAAAATAATTACCATGTGTTGCTTAGAGGCAATGAGACAAAAATCTTTATATGTTTAAAACAACTAATATTCTTTTGCAAGGCTTTTTTACCCATAGTTACTTGAATCCACAGATACCAAACCTATAGTTAAGGAGGGTTAGCTAGGACTGTACTAGGAATGAAAATAGAAATATTTAAATATATTGGCTTTTCAAAAAAGGGCACAATGTGCCACTTCTAGACACAGGATCTTCAGGAGCTAAATGCTTTGAAATTGTCAAAGAGTTTGCAAATTTTCCCACCAACTAGCATATAGCTAAATCATGTCTTTAACACATGTTGTTTTACACACACACACACACACACACACACACACACACACACACACACACACGATCATAGTACCAAGGTGTGGCCTCAGAAAGTTTAAGTTGGAAAAGTGTCAGTTGCTTTTTGAACCTAATTGAACCATTTGTTACTTCGGGTGTTCAGTTTTAATGCTGGGAGCAATTTCAGTAAAGCATTTCATGTACCACGCATTTCTTTATGGTATAGTAACACTTGCATAAACATTAGAATGTAGAATATTGTAGAGATAGCATTCATTAAGGTTTACCAACATATGATGTTGTGGGAGTATCTGGAAGCCAGATGGAACAAATGGATTCTTTCTTTGTCAAGCCTAAAATACAGGCTGTTTCAAAATTGAACAAAACCCAAACAAGCCCTCCATATCCGTGGTTTCGCTTTATGTCTGTTGTACATTTTTAGTTTGGTTTCCCTGTCCAAGCCTTTTCCTGTGGATTAGTCAGCATAAAACACTTCATAGCTAAAAGGTAAAAACTTATTCTTCAACTCAATGAAATAGTAGCATAAGATACCCGTCGCATATAATGAGATGATCATGTGGTTGTTTTTCTTTTGAGTTTGTGTATATAGTGTTTTACATTGATGGAATTCCTTAATTGAACTATTCCTGCATACCTATGATGAAGCCTACTTGATCATGGTGAATAATCATTTTGATGTGTTCTTGGATTTGGTTTGAAGGAATTTTATTCAGTATTTTCACATCAATATTCATAAGGGAAATTGAAGAGTACACATGGAGGGACCCCATGGCTCCAGCTGCAGATGTAAAAGGATGCCTTATCTGGCATCAATGGAGGAAAGGCCCTTTGTCCTGTGGATGCCCCAGTATATGGGGATGATAAGGCAATGAGGTGGGAGTGGGTGGGTGGGTGGGTTGGGGGAGCACCCTCAAAGGCAGGGGGATGAGGTAAGGGGCTTGCAGGGGGAAACCAGGAAGGAGGACAACATTCAAAATGTAAACAAATAAAATAACCAATTAAAAAAACCATCAGCGAAGACACAATAAGGACTGAATTGTTAACTGAACTTTCAAAAATTGATAAAATGAAAATAAAATCTAATGGCAGAGATATCCATTTTCCTAAAATCAAAAAGCATAACCAATTATTAGCATACATGAAAAACTGAACAATATAAGCTTGTTTTATAAATAACTATAGTTACATGTCTTTTGTGATTTGAATAATTAGGGAAAATATTTAGATTGATCACAGACTATCTGTAGCAATAATGCTAATGAGACTAAGGTAATCCTTTGTTATTTAAGCCTATTAGCTCTCTTCTGAAGCCCATGACCTCAATCGTCCTTTATGTCCTATCTCTCTTCCTGTCAAATGAAATTCAGACTGAGAGCTAATGAACTGAGCAGGTACCAAATTTTGTCCAATTCCATCAAAAATGTTTAAGGTTAAGACAAAAAGTTACTATAATATTGTTTACATAAAGATTTTGGTTTCTCTTTAAAAAGATGGAAGTATTTGTCACACCAAGACCTGCATTCACCTATTTATCCATATATTTACTGAATACTTTCTATGTGTCAAGTATTATTTTGATCTTTAGTATACCAGAGATAATATGATAATCATTGAAACCCAATAAAATCTCTTATTTAAAAGTAAACGATATTGCCAGTCTGTCAGAATACTCACGCCACCCTTTTCTCTCTTGGTCTTTCCTATTCCTTCCTACACATATAATTAAGCTTATAAATATGTATGTATATATATATATATATATATATATATATATATATATATATTTAGAAAGTGTACTATAAAATCTAAAATTTTGCTAAATATACAATCCCTGCTGTATCCACTGACAGAAGTTAAAAGCAATCACAACTTAATAGTAATAAACATGTCTCATATTCAAACTGTGGCTTCGAAATATATCCATACTGAAATGTGTATGGGAAATCACTTCTTTCTAGGCCTCTGGAAGGTAAAGGAAGCAAGGAAATATTCATGCTTCTATAGATGACACAAGACACTGTTAAAGAGCTTCTTACTATATACAGTTGGCCATCAGAAATACCATTGTGCCTCTTCTCTCAAGGCTCAAACAGCATTTCCAAAAAGGGATCAGAAAGATTTTAAGAGAGAGAGAGAGAGGAGAGAGAGAGAGAGAGAGAGAGAGAGAGAGAGAGGGAGAATAACTACAGCAAAAATGCTTTTGCACACATGAATGCAACAGCCAATGTGACTGCATGCACATCACATGCACAAGATCAAAGCATCAAGAATACCAGCTTGGATAGGAAGGGTACTTATGAAGTTGCAACCATAGCTAAGGAACTATTAGAGATACATGGCTGCTGGCAGGAGGACAGTTAGATTTGGGGGTGGAAGTTGTTTAGGTTTTTGCTTTTTTTTTTTTTTTTTTTCTGAAATAAGACCCCTGAGAGGCTACCCTTGATCTAGTAGATGGCCTCTATCCATTCATACATTGATAGCACTAAGGAATGCAATGGCTTTTTTAAAAGATTTGAAATCAGGAGAACATACCATGTGATGAGAGAGGAGAAATTGAAGAGGAGCAACTGGAGGGGTACATAGCATATGCATTAGGAAACTCTCAATAAAAAAAATCCATTTTTCCCATAACAAAAAAATCGTACTTTAGTCACAAAAGCATTAAATAAAATGGACATAAACTGTTCTTTAACACATTTAGAGTTTATTATACCTAATCATAGCATCCTTATAATCAGATTTATTGATTCACTAATGAAGATACTGAGATTCAGAGAACTTAACTATCATAATTTTATATACAACAGGTAGTAAGAGAAAAGGACATTATACTTTGGGGTTTTCTGATTTACTTATTAGATTTATTACTCTTTAATAATGAATTATTATTATATATTTTCCTCATGTTAACATCTTTATCATATTTTTGTAATATGATTTATAATAGAAATCTTATCATCTATTTTGTATTGTTTTCAGTTAAATCCATACTGCTTATTGGGTGTTTTGAGTAATTTTCCATATTTTGCTATTATACACAATAGAATGTGAAATATCAATGTTTTACATTTATTTATATACTTAGTATAATATTTTAACACAGAATTACTGTATGAGACTATTTAAAATATATTTCAATACTGTAGTTTTTTTTAAATTTTTCCCAGATATGGTAATAGCATTTTATACTACTTGCAATATATGAGAGTTCTCTGAACCCTTGAAAACCTTTGATATCAACATTTATTATTTTTATATTTCTGAAAAAGAAAGAAATTAAATGTTTTGAATAAATACATAGAATTTTTCATGTTTTGGTACATATTCATATCACATAAAATGAACTATTAGTGAAAAAATGTATCCTTTAAGGTACATAACATGATGTTTTAATACAGATATACCTTTTGAATTAATGACCAAATCATTTAGGTAACCTATCCTTCACACTATAAAGTTGTATTTTTGTTGGTAAGAGACTTTAAAGTCTTGTAGGAAGCCAGAGAGTTGACCAAATGAGTAAAAATGCATGTGTCACTCAAACCTGACCACTGAGTTCTAACCCTAACCTCTTGGTAGAAGGCATGAACTAATGTTCCCAATTTACCATCTGATAGACACAAACCACAACCATATGCATCACACATACACACACAATATTGATACTATAAATAATAATGAAAACAAATGAAATCAACATTTAAAAGTTACCATGTGTGGAAGTAAAAAGAGGTCTTGATGGGAGAAAGGGACCAGCAGCACAGAAGAGGTGGCAAAAGAGGATCTGATAAGAAAAAGTGTACATGAGAATGCTGTAATAAATGTATATTGTTGAAATAATAGATTCCAATATCACATACAATAGAAAAGAAAATGAGAGACATGTGCAAAAAATAGTTTTGATTTAGAGATTTTCATGTTAATTCCTCTTACATGTTTGGTGAATGATATGAACATGTACATATTTATATACTTCATGCACATTAAAATATCATTTAGTTTTTATTAAATTTAAATTAGCATATAAAGCAATTTAATCCATTATGGTATTTTCATACATATGTCATTATGTTTTGTCTTTTATCCTCTATCTATTCATGTATTTTTAATAATCTTCCTAATTTTAACACTGGATTTAAAAGTGATTCCTCTACCACTGTTATAGTATTAGATTATTCTCAGATTGACTACATTCCCACCTCACACTGAGTTTTAGTTTTTTCATTCTTATCATTTACATTTTATAATTGGCAATTAAATAGAAATGATTTATTGAATTACAACAATAAGAAATACATTCCAAATATCTAAGGATCGTTCTAAATTTTAGACTTTCTGTGTTTTTGTATCTGCTTTTAGTTGTTAACATTTTTATTTTCTAGGTGAATAATTCTTTGTTAAGTGGGTCTATAGGTCATAAACTCCTTTAACTGCTCATTGCCTGAAAAAAACTTGATATTGTCTTCATTTCTGCATGACAACTTCACCAGCTTGGATATTATTAGTGGAGGAGAGTTAGAGGACATAGGTAAACTAGGAAAGCAAAATTAGGCTTCCTGAGATAGCTGCTTCATGTTCCCATAAAACATTGTGAGGAGAAATGTCAGGAAGGCATGGAAACAGTTACCTAAATAGGACTGACAGAGGAAAGGAGAAGACACAAGAGACCTATAAAGCATCAAAACTAGGGTTGGTTTAATGGACTTCCAGCCTTTGGCTTCTCTCTTTCAGAATGTAGAACACTGTCACTCTTCTTTCCTTGATGACTTAGTCTTTCCTTCTCAAATTCTTTCTTCCTGTTATTTTTATTTTCTCCTGACTTTGGCCTTCTGATTTTCTCTCTCTTGCAATGCTTTGTTCATGCTAAGAAACAGACTTGTCAATACCCTAGACAAGCACTCTTGCCATTATATTCGTTGGAGAATTTGGGAATCTGGAGGGAATTTTTCCCCTTTCAGTGCTTTGAAAGGATTTTACTGAGAAATCCACTGATGATGGATGATCTTATAGATGTTGTCATTCTGTGATAATTTTTCCCTTGCTGCATTCAAAATTCTATTATCTATAGCTCTCAGAATTGTCCAGTTTCTTTAAATTTAGAGTCCTTTGATTTTGTTCATCTAGATGTTCTTTCTCTCTTACGATTTGATGAGCCTTATCATTATTTCTTTAAATAAGATTTTAACTCTTTATCATCCATCATTCCTCCTGAAACTCCCATGATGCATCTGTTAGTTCATGTGATGGTACCCATATGTCCCATGGGAAGGATATACATATATATATTCTTCAAACACATTCTTCAGTTGAAGTTTCCATTTGGTTATTTCTTGCAGTTTTAAATCATGAGTTGATCTTCATACAGTGTTCTTATTTTATTCTTTTCAGGGCTTTATTAAAAAATATGTTCACTTACTGTTCACTGTTCTTTAAGTTATATATTTTCAATTCTTTATCAAAATGTTCATATATACTTCTGTTTCTGTATAGCTATTTACAATTGATTCCTTTTGACCTGTCATGCTTCCCTGATTATTTGTGGTTATTTTAGCTTTACCACATCCTGTAGTATTTACAGACAATTCTCTACCCTTCACCATTCTGTTTTCTAAAGATTATGCATGGATAGTTTTGGAGGTTCTGTGAGCTTGCTTATTCCAGGAATGGTTGAAGAGTTGGGCTTGGTACTCAGTTAGGAAGACTGACTTGAAGCCTGATCCTATAGATGCCATGCTGGCCTGGAATGGAAACTTGAGATATAAGGAAAGTCGGGAACTTGAATCCGTGTGAGCCAAGGACCAACACTGTGCTGATATAGAACTTGAGTCTGTTTCGATAATAGTCAGAATGGACGATGATTATTTGGGAGTCTAAGTGCTAATGAAACAGAACTGTGACCTGAGTTTGTAGGTTCTTACCTTAAGACTAGAAGCACAAGGAACATTGGATTGGTGTCTTGGTTATTTAACATCAGCCTCAGATCACAGGTATTTATTTAGCACACCAGGGTGCCAACAGTCTTGATCTATTGCCATTAGCCTAGAAATAGGACTTTCTGGTGGGCATCTTGTCTGGAGTCCAGAGTGAATGTGCTCACATCCTTCTTTTTCTTCCAACACAGAGAATAGCTCTCTCCACAATGAATTACAAGGGCTTAAAGAAGGGGCGTAGATAAGGTGAAACTCTCCTTCCCATATTATTTGATGGATCTTTTAAAAAGAAAACTGTATGTACCTCTCAAGTGTTTTAATTCTTCACTTAAATTCATTAGTTCATGGAAAGGAATTTTTGAACATGAATACTTGTTCAAATTAATGTTTCTGCTGCTACTTCACCATTTAACTAAAATCACTCCTTTGGTTATATTATTAAATTGCCACTGTGGTTGAACACTTTAAGTTGTCACTATTAAAGTACTTTTCCTTCTTTCTTGAATTACCTCTTGATATCCTTTGTCTATTTCTATTTAAGGTTTCACCAGCTGTTTATTGATTTATAAAGTGATTTATAGCTATGTTATATATCTAATATATGCTGCTTATTTTAATATTGTATAAAATATAATGAAAATTCTAGTTTTAAGTCAGAAAACAATGAAATTAAGATACTGACATATACAATTCCCATTATGTACTAATACCATGAAAAATTGCTTCAAGAAGCATTAAAAATAATTTTATATTTATTTTCACATATTATGTGAACTTTACCTATGTTTAAAGAGAAGCTTGTATCTTTCTTTCTTTCTTTTTTTTTTTTTATTTATTTAAAAGCATGTTTATTTCTGTTTTATGTGTATGGGTTGACTTGTATGTATTTTCTTTTTTTTTAATTTTTATTTTTAAATTTTTTTTCAGCAAATCAAAAAAATTTAAAAAGCATTCAAACATAATAAAATGAAAAGAAACATACAAGCAAAATACCAAGGGTCAGATATACTTATACAAAAATTCTATAGAGCCTTCAAACAAGCAATATTTTTTGAATTATGTTTAAAAAAATTCAGAACCACAATAAGCTCCTTCACAAAGCAAATAATATTGAAATAGTGAAATCAAGTGTAAACCCAACAAAAATATATAAATTATAGTCCAGTATCCCTCATGAGTATACATACAAAAATTCTCAATGAAGTAGTTGCAAACTGAATACAAGAGATATAAAAAAAATAATATTCCATGAATAACTGAACAACTTTGGACAACAGTGATCAATTTTAACAGAAATGTCAAGATTTATATAAAAAGAACAAGAAACTAAGAATCCAATTGAATATATATGCATATGTATTCATGTGTGCATTTGTGGGTTTGTGTATGCACTCATTCGTGTGTATGTGTGTGTGTGTTATACACAAAGTTTAGTTTTATAGCCTAGTAATGCAGTATAATCATCAGTGTCTTTATACAAGTTTATTATTTTACTGATAGGAGTGTGTTTGTATTAGAACAATTTTGTAGTCTTTCTAGTATGTCACATATACTTACCTGAGATAAATGGACAAAATTAGCTTTGAGTAATCAGTCTGAGGCAAAAATCAGAGGGTTTTCTCTCCACGCAAGAGTAGCTGGTTATCACAAGATTTAACCTATAGCATAGACCTCATTAGCCTAATATTTAAACTAAATTATTTCTATATCAAATGCCACCAATAGAAGAGTAGATTCCTTTTTCACTGAAGAAGATAAAAGCATTGTGGCTTGGTAGAATGAAACTATGATAGAAAACTAATGTGTATTAGTATCTAAGTTGTAGTGTCATCTTTGATAAAAATGAAGAGACCAAATCAATTTGGTTTCCCACAGTACTTCCTTTCCAAAATAAGTGGTTAATTTTAGATAACGTTTACATTTACAGAAAATTTAAAACATTAGTACTGAGAATTCTCATAACCTTTTCATCTGGTTCCTTCTGCTGTGAGCATCTTCTCATGCAGACGTTTAGTACACCTATGATACTAGTGCTGGTGATTCCGAGTCAAGGCAATCACACGTCTGAGGCAAGGTTAGAATACATAGTGAGATCAAGGCCAGCCTGTATTACATGGCATCTTAGCTACTTTTCTATACAACCACTATGATAAAACACTCTGACTAAGGCAACTTATACAAGAGTCTAATTGGACTTAAAGTTTCAGAGAATTGAAGCTATGGTGGAAAAGCATGGTAGAAGGTGGCTGGAACAACAATTGAGAGTTCACATCTGTATCCACAAGGAGGCAGAGAAGGCTAATTCAAAATTGTATTGTTCTTTCGAAACCTCAAAGCCCATCCCCAGTTATATACCTTTAGCATCTTTAAAAATCTTAGTTTCTCTAATTTCTGAAAATGTCTTCCCAAGAGAATCCAAAATCTACAAGTTCCAAACCCCAGTGTTCATAACAACATAGAAAATAAAAAGGCTAGTTTTAAATAATGATAGTAAGAGAAGATAAAAGAATGCTGACTTTCACTTGGAATTGAAAAGTTAGGTAGAAACTTGTTTTATTGTTATAAGGCCATGTAAAGATTACAGCTGAAGTTATCTCTAAAACTCAAGTCCCTCTATATTAAACTGAAAGAAAAAAAGCTTGGCTTGATAACATGTACCTATTATCCCAGCACTTGGATGTTAACTTGAGTTAATGGCAATCAAGTCTATGAACAGTGAAACACTTTCTTAAGCAAAATGTAGACTGACATGGAACAAGTTACTTAACCAGAAAAGCATTTCAGCACATCAACTACTACCAAAGATTGGTAACATAAATCAACAAAGAGATTTTTACTTTTTTAATTTAATCTTTATTATTTTTTTACCCTCTAGATTTTATCTCCCTCTCAGTCCACCCTCTGACTGTTCCACATCCCATACCTCCTTCCCCCATCCTAGCTCCACGAGGATGTCTCCACCCCCCATGCCCTACCCCACCAGACCACTCCACTCCCTGGGGCCTCTAGTCTCTTGAGGGTTAGGTGCATCTTCTCTGACCAAACCCTGACCCAGCAGTCCTCTGCTGTATATATGTTGGGGGCCTCTTTTAAATACAAAAATATATAGGAAAAAATCCATAAGAAGGAGAAAGAACTGCATAAGTCAGTCTGTCTTATAATCTCCATAGATGAAATTTTAGCTTAGATCTTTCTGGAAGAATGTGAATATTATTCACATATGTACTTAAACCCAAGAAGGGAAGAAGGAAAAGACATTGGGAATCTAAAAGAAATTTATCATCGATAATATCATAGACAGTAGTTGGAGTCATAGTAAAGGAAAACTTCCTTGAGCTAAAGATAAATTAAAATAAGAAATGAATGGAAAATTTAGGCAATCAGAAGTGCTAGTTCCTGATTAAATTGATATTTTTGCTTCATTATTTGGGAAATTAAAAATTGTCTATCATTATGCTACTATTCCTCCCAAATCCACAAAGCAAATAACAGCAGACAAAAAATAAAATTTGAGTTCTAGAGAACACTTATTAGTGCTGTGACTCGAGAGGAAAGCACTAAATAACCGTGTCTGTCTGATAAGAGCTACACAGATGGGCCTGTTATGCAACTGCAAATGGAGATCATATATTAAACCTGCGATAAGGTACCCAAATAGACATGTTATTTTATAAATATTGCTGCAGCTTTGGATGGGAAAATATAAAATACACACTAAATGAAAGCTTTATGATAATATAACATAGAACTGAGATATTAAAATGATTTATTACTTTGATAGAATCTTTTCTAGCCTGAGTATTGGATACAATGAGGACTATGCTAAGCAGGAATAAAAGCAACCATACTGCAATAGAGAATAATTTATTTCATTTAGGAGAGGAAAGAGGAGAATTCAAAGCATGTAGAACAACAAGAAAGGTGTCCTCATTGTCTCTGTCTCACTGTCTCAGAATTAACTGGCACTTAATTGTATTATTTCATTAAAAAAAGCATTAAAAAGTACTGTAAAATGCTTCAAGCTAAAATGATTTTCCTTTCTCACCTAAAAAAAAAAACAGTAATGCCTTTTCTTCCAAAATAAATACTACCCATACCTGGCACAACAGATGTTTATGATTGCCAAAATATTTGAAATAGATCTCAAAGCCATCTTGACTACACTGAAATTACTTTGAAAATGGACACTTAAGTAGGTTTTATTTATTTTCATTATGTGGTAAGGCACAGATAATATTTTCAGTAAAAAGTAATAGATGTATAACTGTAGGAAAAGAACTTAAATGAAATTGCTGAGGCAAAATAAGACAGTCATAAATAAACCCACATTAGGCCCTTATTTAGTTCCTGAAAAATGCTTCACTGAAAACTAATAGTTTTCAATCCTACATATAATCTGGTTATTACCAGGATAAAACTGAGATGAGAAGGGTAATTTATCAAAGATTGCAGTTCACTCATATACCAATTTGATGTTTAACATAATAAAAATGGGATTTGTTTTAAGATGGAAAGATAACCTGTTTTCTGTAATGTTTGCAATCACTATATTTAACTCAAGTATTGCTTACATTTTCAAGGATATTCCAGATTGCAGAAGTGGTTAGTGTTAATAATGTCCTCAAAAGCAATGCTCTGAAGAGACTGTTTGCCATAGCAGTTAAGTTAAAAGCCTGAAGTCATCAGGGGTCACCATCTGGGTGATGTACTTGGTGTATTTTTCAGAATAGGGACTGTCCAACATGTAAGTAGATCTGTAGCTTTGACAAGCTTTGGAAGTAAAGTACAAAAGCTGGAGGATTCCCTAGCCAGAAGGAATGTGAAGAAAGACATGTAAGGGAACTGGTGAAGGGTGGAAAGTGCTGACAAAACTGGAAAATAAATGAACCCGAGAACATGTCACATACTTTTATTATGCAAACTCAACCATGATGACCAGACTTTATTGATGAGACAGATTTCAAATAGTCTGAGCACCATTATTTAGGAAAATTAGAAAATGAGACCCCCAAAGACCTTGCAACTAGTAGATATAGCATCCGTAGCTGTATGTGCTGTTAGTGTTCCTACAGAGAACTTGAGTTCTGTTGTCAGCATCCACGTCAGGTGGCTCATAATCACCTGTAATACCAGGCCCCAGGGGTCTGCCATCCACTTCTGTTCTCCATGGGCGCCTGAACTCACAGGCACAGATACACAGACAGACACACATACATATACCTAACTTTAGTAAATAAAATAAACTATTATCTATCATTGAGATATTGCTTAGCCAATTCTATTATTAAAGTTTCATGGAGGCAGCATTCCTGTCATACATGTAAGATAATCTTGCTGCAGACTTCATTCCTCATCCTCTGACTCTCACAATCTTTTTACTCCTTCTTCCACTACATTCCCTGAACCTTAGATGCAGGAACTGTGTTGTGGATATAGTAATTGAAGTTGGGCACCGTATTGTTTGTTTACCAGTTGATAGACCAATGTGAATGGGGAAATCCCACTCCTAGACAAAGATGTATATAGGCTATTGATAACTTCTGAGAGGGAGAGGTAATTGAACTTCCCTAGAGTTTGTACCCTAAATTGTTTACTTAAAACCAAGCGATCAGCCCTGAAAATATACACATATGAACAACACTGAATAAGAACACTAAACTGTTTTTGTGTTTAATGACAATGTTGAAATATATTTATTTCTATAGCAATATCTTTTTGTAATTCCTTTTTATGTATTTTTATTGAAAGAAAAAATTCATACATATATTCGGATCGTGATTTTTCCCTTCCCCCCAACTCCTCCAAAATCCTCCCCACATCCCTGTCCACCAACCCATGGGTTGTCTTTATCTCTTTTAAAAAACAAACAAACAAACAAAAAGCCAAACAAACTTAAAGCAAAAAAAAAAAAAACCAGAAATAAAACCTCATACAAGATTCTCTCATACACACAAACACACAGAGAGAGAAAAGCCAAAGTGTACAAGCAAAAGACTAATAAAAAATGCTTGAACAAAGCAGGTTGAGACAAATTGTGTAGAAAATACTAAATACAAACCACAGAGTTCATTTTGTGTTGGTCATCTTCTGTTAGGCATGGAGCCTGCCCTAATGCATTGAGTCTCCATTGAACAAAAGTAGTATTTCTATGCTACATATCACTTGGCAATAACTCCTTGGTTAGGGTCAGGATCCTAAGTCCACTTCAGAATCTCAGTTCTAGGACCCAATCTGACTTGAACCTATACAGACCATCTGCATGCTGCCAGTCTCTGTGAATTTATATATGAGTTAGTGCTCTTGTGTCTGAAGGACATTATTTCTCTGGAGTCATCCATCACTTCTGGTTCTTACTGTCCTTTCTGTTTTCTCTTCTGAATAGCTCCTTCATTCCTGAGAAGGGTATAATGAACACATGCCACTTAGGACTGAGTGTTCCAAGGTCTCTCATTCTCTTCACATTGTCCAGTTGTGGGTCTCTGTGCTAGTTCCCAACTACTGCAAGTATAAGCGTCTCTGATGATGGTTGAGTAAGGCTTTGACTTGAGTCTCAACCAGGTTTCAGCACTAGGAGTCCCTGGCAGAAAGTGTTTTTAGGTATCAGCAAATGTCACAAAAAGATGAAGATGGACTAAAAGAGGATAAGAGGATCCATGGGCCAAGTTGTGTTTATATTTTATTCATATATTCATGTGTTTGGCAATAACAATTAAAGAAAAATAGTCCATAAATTTGGAAAGGAATGTGGAGGAATGTGAGAGAATTTGGAGAAAGGAGAAGAATGTGAAAAATTATATAAATTCAGTGCATACATGAAAATTTTAAATTAATTTACTATTTTTTAAAAATAAAATATTTTAAAAATGCTTGAAACATCTGTTTCAGATACAATAAAAACTATAAAAGGGGATCAAGTAAAACAATACTTGCTATCTATTTAACTTTATGAGGATATTACTTATCACTTAAGCATTTTCTTATTTAAAAGTATATGAATACACATCATTGAAAAGAGATTGAAACAATAGTTCAAAATATTAAAGTATTCTTTCGGTTTCTCCAGCCCCTATTCTAAAGAACCATAGTTTAATATTTCTTGTTTCAATATGTTTCTGTGAATTTACATATGTAGAGATACATGTTTTCTATTTAAGCAGAATCACAGGATATGCATTGTTCTGCAGCATTTGCCATATAAAAACTGCCATGTCAGCACATAAAGGTCATTCAGTGATTCGTTCATGCATATTTGATACTTAGATTCTTGAGTAAATATTTGTTTAAGCTACAGTGACACCTACCATGGGTTGATTTTAGCCACTACCATGAAGTCACTGAAGGTAGAACTGTGAAAGGATGTACAAAATATGTTTTTATAAACCAGGAAAATTGGTACGAGCACATTGCTTATTCTCTCTATGAGTGTCTCTCCCTCTCTGTGTCTTTCTCCCTCTCTGTGTCTCTCTCTACATCACTGCATTTCTGTGTGTCTCTCTGTCTCTCTCTCTGTGTCTGTCTCTCTCCATTTTTCTCCTCTCTCTGCCTTCCTTCCTTCTTTCCTCCTTCCCTTCTTTATTTTCCCTCACACTCTTTGTTTTTATCCCTCCTTCTCTCAATAATTATAGGCTCACAGAAAAGGCAAAAATATATGAAATTATTGTATATGTAACTGAGATTCTTCTAATGTTAGAAATTTGCATAAGCATAATAAATTGCTAAAACTGGGAAATTAACAATGGTATTGTGCTATTAGCTGTGATGCTATTAGCTAAGTTTGGAGTTTAATAGAGATATTTCCAGTTTTTCCACAGTCCTTCTTCCTATTTCAATGGCTTATCTAGGATCCCGTATCGCATTGAATTGTCTTGTCTCTTTAGTTTCTTCTGATCTAAGATTTGTAGTATAAATCCTTTTAATGACTTGACATTTCTTTTTGCAAGAACTTTACATTTATTTTTAACTAAAATAAAAGCATAAAATTTGACTGAGGAGATGTATCTAAAGGTAATAATACTTGTTGAACAAGTAAAATATCCTTAGATTGGATTCCAAGTTTCCACATTAAAAAGCTTAGCACTGCCATACGTGCCTGTAACACTAGTGCAAGATATTGGAAGATGAAAACAGAAGTATCGCTGAAGCGTTTTAGCCAGCCAGCCTAGGCAAAAACTATCGAACTTTAGATTCTGTGAAAGATTCTGCCTCTTGGGAATTAGGCAGAGACAGATAGAACAGAATACCTGATGTCTACCCTCTGGATACTGTTTCTGTTCACATTGGAAAGTATACTCGTGTACATGCATGCACATATATGCATACACTTACCACACACATACACATATATATCATGAAAACCCCACTAAATTGTGGGACAACAAGAAATATGCATATTATGTATGATAAAATATATAATTATATATAGTGATACTTAAATTGAGCTTGTAAAGGATTTTAAAATATGAGCACATCACTTTTTCACACAAATAGCTATGTTGGTTCTAATTTTTACATATTTAAAAAGTCAGCATGAAATTGCACACAATACATATAAGTGTCTTGTACTCATGTACATGAACAATTTATATGAAGCTATGTCATTTGGGCTGATAATGCTCACTCCAAGAGCTATAAACTAAAAACTCCAGGACTAGAAAAGAGAAATCCCTTTTTCAAAAATGATTTTATTTATTTACATTCCAGCTGTTGTCCCCCAGCCCCTCCTCCTTCAGACTAAAGGACTGGAAGAAAGTTTTCCAAGCAAATGGTCCCAAGAAACAAGCTGGAGTTGCCATTCTAATATCCAATAAAATAGACTTTCAACCAAGAGTTATCAAGTGTGATGGGAAGGACACTTCATATTCATCAAAGGAAAAATCTACCAGGAAGTCTCAATTCTGAACATCCATGCCCAAATGGAAGGGCACCCACATTTGTAAAAGAAACTTTACTAAAGCTCAAAACATACAATGAAGATCACACAATAATAGTGGGAGACTTTAACACCCCACTCTCACAAATAGACAGGTTATTGAAACAGAAATTAAACAGAGACACTGAAACTAACAGAAATTATAAACCAAATGGATTTAACAGCTATCTACACAACATTTCACCCCAAAACAAGAGAATATACCTTCATCTCAGCACCTCATGGAACCTTCTCCAAACTGGCCATATAACCAGAAACAAAACAATATTTAATAGATACTAGAAGATTGAAATGATCTCATGCATTCTATCAGATCACTCCATACTAAGGCTGGACTTTAATAACAATAGAGAAAACAGAAGATCCATACTCATGAAAACTAAACAACTCTCTGCTTAAAGATAACTTGGTCAATGAAGAAATAAAGAAATCAAAGACTTTATTGAATTCAATGAAAATGAAGACACAATATACTCAACTTATGGGACACTATGAAAGCGAGGTTAAGAGGAAAATTCATAGCACTAAGTACCTTCATTAAGAAACTGGAGAGATCCCAAACAACATATCAGCACACTTGAAAGCCCTAAAACAGAAAGAAGCAAACATACCCAAGAGAAGTAGACCTCAGGAAATAGTCAAGGATGAAATCAACTAGTTAGAAACAAAGAAACGAATACAAAAGAAAATCAACAAACCCAAGAGCTAGTTCTTGGAGAAAATCAACAAGATAGATAAACTCTTAGCCAAACTAACTAAAGGGCATAGAGAAATCCCTTTTTGAGTTATTGGATAAGGGAGTCCAAGAGACTCCCAAAACAATATAGGCTATGCTCTTGTCTAGGGGTTGCCTCCCAGGGGCTAAATGTATGCCCCAGATGCTGAAGATATCATGTATTTCAGACACAGGTTATGACCTGAAAGTCTCTATTCTGAGGACTAGATTTAATAGAACCAGAAGGTAACATGCAAGATTCTGAGGAGAGAAACAAACCACTAGTCACACCTAGCTGTTGTGTCTATGAACTGCAAAAATGACCTATATAGCAATATATTACTATGGATACAAAAATGGCAGTCATGTATTGCCTTATAGCCTAATCAATATGGGGAAAACCATGCCTGGTGCTGGAACCCTAGCCAACTACCTGGGGCTAGTGATGTCATGGATCTCAATTTACAAAGACAGCAGAATGTTTAAGTGCATTCTAAATGCTTATCCTTATACCCACAATGAAGTACAACTCTAAACCCTTGGCAGAGAAACATCTGTTTGCAACAGAAAGAAAACACCACAGAAAACTACAATTGTTTAAACTGCAGATAACAATCTATTGTGGAGTTCCTAGCCCTGGTTAATACACCTCAACACAGGTCCTACACCTAAGACTCAGAGACATTCACAGAAAAGTAGGTATAAATATAGTAAAAACCAGTGGACTAGGAGATCTGTCACAAGATTTTCTTTTCTGGGTATAACAGGGAAGCTTCACCTATGATACTTCAATAATAGGGCTTGCCTAAACAAGACAATAGAAACAGACAATACTAACAGACATGCAAACATCAATAAGGAAATCTTCAGTCTCAACCTTAGACAAAGAACTATAGGCAACTAAGAAATTCTGAGAGTTAGAGAAATAGCCTTCTCCAAGTATGAATCCCCTAATAGGTTATTCAATACTAACCAGTTAGCACTGAAATAATATACATGCAAGTAAAAATAAAGAGACTGAGTGTAGGGCTGGAGAAATGGTTCAGTGGTTAACACTAACTGCTCTTCCTAGAGGTTCTGAGTTCAATTCCAAGCAAATACATGATGGCTCAAAACATCTGTAATTGGATTCTATGCCCTCTTCTGGTATGTCTGAAGACAGCAAGTATACTCACGTATATAAAAAACACAAAAATAAATAAGGAAAATAAATTTCAATAAAATTATATCAAAAATAGTCTTTCAATGTGTAATTGATATACAATTATTAGTGTGGTGTTACATATTCCCTCTTTCATATTGCCTTTGACTCTGACTAGGCAAATTTTAAGTGCTTAGTAAATGCATGCATCAAGTGGCTATCCTACTGGAAAACACAGACCTAACTTATCCAGCTTGCATTTCTTACATTTATTTCTAAAACATTTCTGTAGTCTGAATATTGTGACTGAATGTGTGTTCCTTGAAGGGGAATAGAATGAGGAGCATTATTAGTTATGTTACTAGATACCGACAGGCTCATTTAAGGGAACCAAAGTCCAACTTCCTAGCAGACAGTGCAAAGGTATTTATGTAGTAACCTGATCCATTCTCTAGAAACGTGCAAGAAGCATTACTGCTTCTGGAGTTAGCCTCCTTGAGACACAACATTGCAGGAATGTTTGCAATTTAGATCTAAGATATGCAACCTGGGTAACTTAGGCCTGTGTTTGGCTGTGGACTGTGTTTGGCAACAGGAAATAGCACGGTATTCCAATTGTAAACTTAACTTTGTAATGAGCTTGTGATTTCAGGCTATGGCTCTTTACAATTGGATAAAAGAGGTCTAATAATTACAAATTGTATAGTGCTGAGCAGCAGGAACATTAGTTAAAGGACCATTAGGAACTGTCATTCTTAATCTGCTGAGAAGACATTACTCTAGGATGATCTGAATTGGCATACACATTCTGTCTAGTCAGTGGATTTCAGTAAAATACAAAGTAAGTAGTAACCCACAGAGAGCTGGGTAGAGTCTGCCTCCTCACTGAGTATGTACATTTGTGTATACTTCATTAAGAGCGACAACTTTAATCTTGGAATCAAGTACTACATTTATGTCTAGTTTAACTCATTTGGAGCACTACTTGTGAAAATTTAACTTTATCAGTTTCTGTTCATTTATTCTTTATTGATGACCAGCTGAGAAGTAGGTTAAACCACCGAGATAACAGGATTATGGGACTAGTGATTATGGGCATGACTTTTTCTACCACTCATCCTGACTGGCCTCACATTGAGCTATTTAATTCTCCTCACAGATTCCATGTAATCCTTCAGAGACTTTTGTATTGCTACTCTATCTGAGAGGGTTTACTATAGATAGTGGTTTTCAACCTTCCTAATGTTGTCATCTTTTAACACAGTTCCTCATGTTTGGTAAACCCCAATCATAAACTTATTTTGTTGATACTTCAGAACTGTCATTTTGCTAATGTATCAATCATAATGTAATATATGATATGCTGTCCCAAAGGGATCATGACACACAAGTTGAGAAACTCTGCTCCAGAAATTCATGATGCCTCGACATCACTCATTCTATATTATCAAATGCTACCTCCCCTGAAAGACCCTTCCTGACTGCCCTGTATTAGTTGCTTTCCCTGTTGCTATGATAAACCCAACTGGCAAAAACGACATATGGCAGAAAAGGTTAGCTCTGTTTAGATGATATATTTCATCACGACAGAAAAAATATAGTAAGAGAAGTGGGAAGTCACCAATCACATTGGATCTGCAGTATGGAAGCAAAAGGCAATGATTAGGTTCTCAGCTTTTATTTTTTTTTAAATTCAGAGCAGGACTTCAGCCCATATAACGATGTCAGCCACAGTTAAACTAGGTCTTCTTGTCTCAATTTAACTTAATCTAGATAATCCCTTCATGTATACTCAGAGGCTAATTTTAGAAAGTAATTCCTCACAGTCATTATCAGAGGCTTGTCTCTTGGGTGATTCTAGATCTTGTAATATTGACAATATTAACTATCTGCACCTATACCTATAGTTTTCCTCTTAGAACTTATAACTTCCTAAAAATATCACATTTGTGCTTCTTTTTTCCATAAAAATTCGACTTATAATTCATATTATACCCATATTTCCTTAGTCTATCTTAATCCATCACCATTTTCTGGACAACGCTGAACACTAAAATAAACAATTTCTGCACAAATATTCAATTAACATATGAATATAACTTAAAATTGCTATCTAGTCATTGCCTTAATTCTATATAGTTGATTCAGATGACAAACTTGGGTTTAAGACAGTCCAAAGGTTTTGATTCATCTTCTTTCCAAAGATGTCAGCCAATACACATTAATTAGACTATATGGATTGCTTATATCTAGTATTCATTTTAGGTGTGTATGAATGTGTGTGTGTGTGTGTGTGCATCTGTGTGTGTGTGTGTGTGTGTGTGTGTGTGTGTGTATGTGTATGCCCACATGCACACATACACGAAGGCCTGGAATCAATCCATATATACAAAAAAAATGTAATCTTTCTATTTCTCAGTATAGGTTAACATAATATAATAATTTCCATTTCCTTCTATTTTATGCTTGCATCTCCAACATGTCCCAGTGTGCTTGGCACATATTTTGAAAATATTCCCAAATCAAAAGATAATCCCTACATGTAAACTACTGCCAGATCATTCTAGTGGTACATTGACATATATCACAAATTAACATACTTTTATTGATTGCCTTAGTATGGGCAAACAATGACTATTTCTAATAAAATTCCCTAGTTCTTTCGTGGCCACAGTCTTTCTGCACATAAATGCACTGTTTGTATTCCTTTCAAAACTCACCATATGGAAATTCAATTTGGAAGAGAAGAAGGTCAGTCACCTTGCCTTGGTACCCTTGATCTGTAGCAAGTAATTAACTTTCATTTTATATTCACACAAATATATATTCTAAACAGCTTGCTCCCCAGGCAACATATAATATACTTAAAAAATTATAAAGCTTCATTGCTGCTACAGAATGTTCTACTAATGTGTCCTTACCTCTGTATCAGTCTTGATTGGTTTGAAGCAGCCTATTTCTTCTGACAGTGAAAGATAAATCCTCCTCTTACATATTTTAAAATGACAGTCTCTCCACACATATTTTTTTCTCATTTTCTCATACCCTCAGGAAACTGTTTGAACTTAAATAAAGTATATAAAATTGCTCTCTTGGTCTTCAAAATGACACTCATTATGCCTTCTGTTATAAATGGTCAATCTAATTTCACAAAAATAATTGAACCAAGGAAATGAAATGCATTTCAATATGATTTGTAATATCAATAATTTAGAAATTATTTGGGGAACCAGAATATACCAAACTTTCTAACATAGTGATAAACAGATAAATACTTGAATTGAGACAGTAATAGTAACCAAACTTCATGTACTTTGGCCAAGAAACTTCAGCAGTGACAAATAATATAGCTTTATCAATAGGACATATATTCCTCAAAACCATTATCCTCTAGTGCCAATTGTCTCCATTAATTGAAAGAAAAATTATCAAGAAGCTCTGGCTTTAAGCCAAAGAAAAGGGAAAAAACCAATTAAATGCTTTAAAGTTTTAAAGATAACTTAGAAATAGTATGTTAGAAAATCTCTTTAGCTCCAACTAAAAGTAGGTAAAATGATTCATAAATGGACTCTCTGGCTAGTGTCTCACTTTTAGTCACCCACTCACCTGCTATATATGAGTGATAGAAGTACAAATTAAACTCTATCAGTTTCCTTAATAACACAAAGAAAAACATGACATGGTTTTATAGATAGGTGAAGTGGAAATATAAGGTTGCTTTGAAAAGTCGGTAGATGGTGTTTTCTGTGGCAAACACATGAAAGCAGACACAGGTGTGAAAGGCTCAGGCAGACACGTTAAGGAATGTTTTACTTGAAGCAGACACAGGAGAGAGAATGTTCTGCTAAGGCAATCATGTGAAAGGACGTGATGAGTGATTCTTAGCTAACAACACGCATGTATTCGCCTACCTTACATTGTATAGTTGAGCTGCGTAGAGAGAAACACGCTAAAAAACTTCTGGTGGTGTACTGCAGTTTCTTGCCTCCTTCTGAAGACTCAACCTGATTAGATGCACATGCTGAGGCAAGAACCATGCTGAAACAAGGCACATGGAGGACACGTGATGTTTGTACAGTATACATATGACTCCATGGAATGATAGAGAGAGAGAACTTGGCTTTCTGGTACAGCTAGCTGTGTAATGCTTGTGGGTCTCCTGTCTACCCTGATCTTCACTTCTCTGAGAAAGTCACAGCTGAAAACTTCTGGTGTTTTTCCTGGTCCCTCCTGCTGACTCATGCCAAGGCTGAGGCCTGGCTGTCTCTGCTAGGTAGTTCCACCACTGCTGATTTGTGTTTGCTATCCTGACTCTATAAAACTGGACTGCTGATGTATTCTTGAAGTGTTTGAGAGTGGATCCAGCTACGTACCACTGCTAACCTGTGAACTGAACTGCTGATTTCCAGATAACACAGATAGGAGTTGCTCCAAAGAACCTTTCTAAACAGGCCCACCTCCCCCGTAACCTTCTTTTCCACTACATCTGGTGGGTGGTGGGCTACAAAGGAAGAATCATCATTAAAAATAAGGTTTGAAAATTTAAAGTTAAAGACAGGTTTACTTTTTTTTCCTTTTTTGCCTTTTGGTAGAGTTTGAGAAAGCAGAAAAGAGACCATATCCAATTTCTGTCCTGGGCACTATTCTAACATTGTCTCCAGTGACCTCATAATTTCAACTATTGACACTGTGCATACATGTTTTTACAATTTCATTTTAGATTTAATATTCTTTCCTAACTTCAAACCTCTTGTACTAAGCATTATTATCTGGGTGCCACATCTGTCCCTGGAACCCCATTTCTCTAGGGATGAATTATTTTATTCGTCTCACCCCACCTCAAACCATCTTTTCAACTAGTCATCAATAAAATACAGATCCAGCTACAATCACTTGTAAGCTAAGTAAAGAATCCCCTAAATAATTTTTGTGGATCTACCATTCTTTCAGTTACTGTGGGTGTAAATCGTAACCATTTAAAAATAATTTTCCATTAATTCAATGGACAAATAGATCTCTTAGTACACCTATATAAAATGCATGGTATTTCTAGAAGGCACAATATCACAACAAACTCCCAGATCTCTGGCCCTTACAATCTTTTTGTTTACTCTCCCACAATGTTCCCTGAGCCTTAAGTACAAACTGTTTGTTACTAAATTTAAAAGTTCTTGTTAAGGAACCTCTATTGACTTCCCTGCTATAAATAATTGAGGCTTTTAAAATACCACCTTAATTGAGAAACTATTTCTCATCAACATTATGAAAATCCACTCCAATTTGTGTCCTTGTTACATATTTGCATTTTCTACTCATTTGTTTTGCATGGTTATTAGATTTATCTTTCTACCATGCACATTTTGATATTATTCACTTGCCTTAAAACACCCAATAATGCCATTTGCTATCATTTAATTCCCTAATGAAAACTGTCCATATAATCTTCTTAGAACAATACTTTTTCTGTTTCTTAATAAATTAAATGCAAATGTCTAAGTGTGGCACCCATAGTTTTCTAACATATAGCCTCAAAGCTACCATTCTGGCTTCACTATCCATTATCAACCATAACTAAGCTCCAATGAGGCCTATCAACTTTATTTGCTTTAAACCCATTCTTTATTTTACAAAGCAATACTTTGTTCAGCCTTCCCCTCATCCTTGCCCTCTCTGTCATGCTTCAAAGCACAACATAAATATAATGTCTATCTCTAATAGTAATTCCCCTGTAAAGTCATTCTTCATCAATCTAGCCAAAATTTAACTTATTTTAATTCAATTATTTTAAAATAGAAAATGTATAAATCATTAAGAGGAAAATGAAAATCATCCATAAGCTCCCAAACCATTAACATGTTGCTTCCAACACATTCTTTCTCTAGATATGAATATATGCATACACAGTCATACACATTCACACAATTCAGATTATACAATTTATACTTTTGGAAAGCCTGATAATTTAATTTGATGCTTCATGAATATTTCCCAGGAAGTTGTTTGATATCTTCAATATGATTTTAATAACTATATAATTTTGCCTTATTAATATATTACCAGGTAATCAAACACCAATTATATAGATTATAACTTTGGAAAATTATCACCAGATATTGTTATGGACAAGAGAAACTAAATTTTTGAAACAAAGAACAAGTCAAAAATTTTAAATTTTTTTATGTTCATGTTGGTTTTTTCTTTTATTAACAATGCCACATTACCTTTCATAAAACACATTACATTCTAATATTTTATGTCAAAATACATTATGTGATCATATTCCTGCATAATAATAATACAAAATATTTCTTAGTCTTCTGATAGAAAATTAAAGTTACATTATGTCAATTCTTCTACAGAATTTTATAACTATCTTATATTTGTAATACTACCAAATCCTACCTAACAGAGATCTAGATTTTAATACCTGGAACTCCTATGCTTACTAGGCAGACAGTAAATATTTGTCAAATTGGATTAGCAGAGTCATAAGGAAGTTCTCCCCTGTTGATACTTTTCTTATCCATGTGGAAAGCTCTTGGTACAACTTCAAGGATATTGGCAAGAATATTTTACATTGGTCTAGGACAAGAAAGTAGTCTCAGGCAAGAATTTGACATTGAACTAGGACAAGGACAAGGCTCAAGATGAATACAGCTGTGGAATGTGTTCCTTGTATCTGGATCATCTTGATAAATCCCTAGGTACAATGACCATGGGATTTTGTTTATTGCCTTGTTTGTTCCTTGACTATTTTGTTTTATGTTTTATTTGTTCCTTGACCTAGAACTGACCCTAGTTTTTGTATGTACCTAGAATTATATAAAAAGCAGACTGGGAAAAATTAAACTTGCTTCAGCACTTGCTAGATTCATACTATAGTATTGTCTAATTGTCTTTTCTTTCTTTAATTCACTCACTCCCACCCTGTTAATTGACTGAGTGGGCTTGGTCATATCCACATTATTCTGTAGTGATTTCTGTATGTAAACAAGAGTGACATGACTAAGGAAAATGGAAACATACATAAGTATAGCCCTGAGGAACTGAGAGCAATCCCGCTGTAATTGTTAACTAATTCTCCAATTTCTAAAACTGTCTGTTGGGTAACTTTCACCTCAGTGTTTCAACACCACCTACCTGAGAAAATAGCTATATCTGGTAAAATATAGATATAAAACTTGTAGTCCATTGGCTTAATTAAAGACCTCTGACTATGACATTTTCACGTGCAAAAAGGGGAGCTGTTTTGGCAGCCTTCTAACTGAGTCAGAATGAGTTAATATACGCTTGTTTTCTTGCAGCAGTACACTTGTTTGGGCTGACGTGGCAGTTGCAACCAGTTGGACAGATCTATGCGAATGGAATTAGCAATGGGAACCCAGGGACCGAGTCCATGGATACTACTTACTCTCCCATTGGAGGAAAAGTTTCTGACAAATCAGAGAAAAAAGGTACAGTGACCAAAATGATTGATGAATGAATTCTTGATTAATTTTTAATTAATTAAGTTATTAGGACCATATCTGGGGTTGCTCCACTTAACATTAAATTTCATTAGCACTTGAAAGAACTACCCTACATGAACAGAATAAGTCCATGTCTTATGAAAGCAAATTTTCACTGTCTCCAGTGCTTTTGAGTATAAACCAATTAAAGTTTTCAAATATGTTGCCAATTTTGAAAATAAGTAAATATTTTTTAGAGTGAAACTTTTGATACAATAAAAATTTTATTTCACATATAACTACCCTGAAGCAATGTGGATTTTGATTAAGTTCCCTTATGTCCTAGCCCCAGCATTTATTTATAATAACATTTTACAAAGGGTGTATAGGAATTCCCTTCTGTTTATAATAAGTAAAGTCAGTCTGGCTCATGTAAAGGTGAATGTTGATAGCAAAGTAGAAAAACATAAATTATTTCCTAGTTAGGAAACATGAATTCTTCCTTATTGAAAGAAAATTACTTCGAAGTCTTCAATTCTTTAAATTAAACCAAAATGAGCATGAACTAGAGACTTATTTATAATAAATAGCACAATGCTAGCACTCCTAAATTCTAATTTTACAATCAATGATTTTAGTCTTAATAACCAAGTAAAAAAACTAGAACCTTGTATTATTGGATTTTCTCTTTAAATAGGCTTAAATACAAAGCATTCTTGTCATGTAAAATCTAGTATGCTGTTTTTTAAAGTAGAAATTGAGAAACAAAGCTATCCTGCTTATGTTTTTGGCTTTTATTTTGTTTTGCTTTATTAGTTCTAAATACAGACTCAGTTTCTTTCCCGCTTTATAGATCAATAGTCTGTTTCATTGCTTTGGTGGGTGTTTTGGGGTATTTTTTGTCTGCTTTTGGAAGATAACTTTATTTTGTCCCATGATTTTAGTAGTGAATATTAAAAGTTCAGAAAAGATGAGACTTGTTCTAATTTTCAATTCATAGTTCATTTTGATTTGCATCTCATTTCAGAATACTTAATTCTAGGCAGGACTGACCTTTCCCAGAAGTTTCACTGTTACTGCTATAAGGAGGTGGGCTGAAGGAAAGGGTCAGAAGTGAACAAGGAAAGACCAGACTAAGCTCAGACTTTTCTTCTCTATCTCTTTATCTACTTTCCTTTCTTCTTTCTTCTTTCTTATTTGATTCCTTCACATCTAAAGACATAAAAGCAACCACCTGGTATTATCTTCCTAGGGACTTTCTTGTCATTTATGGTGAAAATCAAAATACCTGTTTAAAAGAAAATGGAAAATGCGGATAGCAAAAGATGATCACCTAGTATCATAAGATTATATTCAACTTCTGAATTTGAATTCAAATGTCTTATAATTTTTTTCCAAGAAATAGGTTGAAAATACAGTCTAAAACATTAAGTAATTCTATGTCCAAGATTGTTCCAGATAATTTACCTGGATTACATCATGAATGCAACATTATGCCTCCCATTTTCAGAGGAAAAACGAGGGAGAGAGAAGATAAGTGATTTTCTCATGCTCAAAAAGCGAGAAACTACTTGACTGATTCCAGACCCTATTCTCTTAACTATTTTATTTACAGTATCATACTGTGTAGCTTTGATACAGTAAGATGCTGCAAAAAAATATTTCCCCTTGAAGTCAACTCAAATGAAAATTGTTTTATGTTTCTGCTGAATTATAAAACAAACATGGAAAACTATTCAATTTAATAATTGATTTATTTTTAAAAATCATTTTATGTGACCTCCTTTGTAGGTCAACCACACATTCCAAGGCTGTCTGCACCCCTAAAGGTAATTTAAAGGAAAAAACACATTAGACTGGATAAAAAAAAAAAAAGAAAATTTCAATGTTGTATTTATAGAAAGATGAGGATTTGTAGGCTGCATGGGAGGAGGATGCAGAAGGCAAGTGAGTGTGATGAAAATGTATTAAAATTTTCAAAGAAATTACAAAATATTATTTTAAAAAGAAGCATAATTATGTATCACCCTACCATAAAAGCAGTAGTGAAGCTATTTAAGGAGAAGAAACAGAGCAACAAAAGCAAGGAGTAGAAGGTGTAATGGAAAAAAAAAGTTAGAGTAAAGATCTATGATACATGGCAAACGTGCAAACTAATAAAAATAAGAAACGATTAACCCTTTTCAAAGCTACCATTAAAATTGGGTTTAAAATAAACAAAAAATCCATTATGGATTTTTTTACTAGTTGGAAATTTTATAAATTCACTCCCCGACTCCTTCCCAGATCCACCCCTTCTCTATTCATTCTCATTCATCCTTTTTATTTTTAATGGGGCCCTAAAATACAATTAGTACGCGGGAAATATTCCTGATATGTGGCCTTCCACTAGAGCATGGTCCCAAATTAGCTGGGGCTAAGCTCTAAAAATTTTAACTCTCAGCCCGGTATCATTTTCCAATAACTGCTCAACTAGTGTTGTTATTTCATGCCGCTTTCCTTTCCATATTGGGAAATTTAAATCTGGCTGGAGCGTTTACTGGCTTGTGTGCTTTCACAACTGCTGTTTTAGTTCATAGGCAGAAGCCCTGTTTTCCCCCCCAAAAGACACAGATTTCTGAAATTTATCTACTGCTTCTGGCTCTTATATTCCTTTCTATTCCCACTTCTGCTTTTACCCCTAGTCCTTGGAGGACAAATGAAAAATAGAAGGGTTTTTTTAGTTGAAACATCTGCAATTTCTTATCTCTGTACCTTGACCCATTGTGGGTTTCAGTGTTAATCATTTTCTACTGATAAGGGTTAAAGATACCTTAAAAATATTTATAAAACAATAAATCTCAGAAGTCACTCAACTGATGCCATGTATAACCAAGTTTTTGAGTTTCAAAAACTTTATAGAAATCTTAACTATAACTGCATCATATTCTGTTATACTGAGTTTTTACTGTATATTTTAACTACTAAGTAAAAACATAGCTCTTTTTTTTAATGCTATGCTATATAAAAAGGAACCACAAAAGAAGAAATAATACCAATATAAGGGTATTTTTAAATGAACAAAAGATTCCTTTAAAAATGCATTTCTGGAAGCTTGTAATTTTAAATTTTTTATGCTCTAACATATAAACTGACAACAAGGTCATTGTTTTTTACATTAGTTTCCTTAATCTCTAAAAGATCAAATTTTAACACCGAAGTTAAGAACCAGGGTTTAGTCAGACAAAACACACTGTGTATCATGCATAGTTCTCCAAATTCAAACAACTTTAATCTTAAATTAAGTACAAGGATGACAGTAAATAAACCTCCTAAAAACTTTTTAAAGACGAAAAGGGGGAGGATAGAATGCGTGGGATACACTGTCCCTAGCACACATTTTAAAAAACCCAGCTACAAAAATTTTTTTGTTCCAAAAAATGGAAAATACCCTTTATATCAACTTTTCCCTTTGGAAATAAATAATGGTTTTTCCTGAACATTTAGCTTCATGTATTTCCAAATGATCACCAATTTCTTTTAAATTAACACCAAGGTAAAAGGTCATAGATAAAATTTAAAACATTTTTAAATTACTTTCCAGTAGAATACATTCCCCAGTTTGAATTTGTCTGCTTCCATTAAGAATAATTTTTGCCACTTGGTAATTAAATGTAAGAAAACAAGAACCATTATAACTATTTAGTGTGAAATATTTCTAAAAATAAGCTAAACTTTTAGAGTCTCAGCCAACATGCTGGAATTTTCTAGATTATCTCCAAAATCAATTGCAATTGTTTAATTTTTACACTTACAATTAAAGAATTGTATTTGAATAGATTCTAACTACACTAATTAAACCTTGCCATTTTTGATGAACCTATAAAGCTTGGCCCAGGGGAAAGGCACTAGGGGAAATGTAAACTTGTTGGAGTAGTGTGACCTTGTTGGAGAACTGTGTCACTGTGGGTGTGGGGTTTTAAAACCCTCATCCTACTGCCTGGAAGCTAGTCTCCTCCTAGCACCTTCATGAATAATAAAAACTCCCTTCTCTGCCTGCACTGTTCCGGGTTAAAATGGGTGTCCCTGCCCAACCTTGATGATACTAACTGAATCTCCTGAACCTGTAAGCCCCCCCAAGTATATTTTGTTTTATAAGAGTTGCCTTTGTCATGGTTTCTGTTCACCAGCAGTAAAACCCTAACTAAGACAAACCCTTTAACTTTGAAAACACTATGAAACAACAAATATAATTAGAGCAAAGGAGAAAAGAAGGAAAAAAATGCTTACATTAGACCTCAGCCATGTAATATGCATAATAAAACTTTCAATATATATTTACACCCTATATAATAATGACTACAATATTTAGGTTTTAAATCTTAAAGATGATGGAAACCTTATTTAAATGTGGGAAATGAGAAAGGAAGCCAAGATCACAAAACCCGGGGCCGGAACGGGTTTCCCTTTTAAAATTTGCTTGTCTTCATTCCAACCCCAAACAAAATAAACATCTGAATTGCTAGAGACCTTCTCAGTAAGAAATTCAAAGTCAAAAAACCCCCAGCAATGAATGAAATCGACAAAATTCCGGCTAAAACCACAGGGAAGCTTTACCTTCGACTTGAAAGAAATTTTTGGAAAATTATGTGGGGGGAAAAAATTTAAAAGTAGGAATTGTTTGGGAAACCCAAGGGAAGGCTTTAGGTTAGTATCATTTCAAAGGGGAAAGGTTGGGGCCTATGACTAGCTTGTTTCAAATAAAAAAAAAAGGCTATTTAATCTCCGCTAAATTTCCTAAACAATGAACAGGAAATTGGATGCCTTGTACCCCGTTTCACAAATCGGGCAAAAAAGGGGGAAAGGCCCCAAGAACAAGGGACCCATAGGCAAACCTTTAATTTTATATTTAAATTTTTAAAAGTAACAAAAAATCATTTGTCGCCTTTCCCTTACCCCCTCCACAAAGCCATGCCCAGACCCAACCCCCCCTAAATTTATAGCCTCCTTTAAATTAAACCTTTTTGTTATAAAGACATATGAAAGAATAAACAAAGCAGTAAAAACAAAAAATTTGGGCCCTTTGGGTACCCCGCAGTTTGTTTTTTAAAGGGTTTTCCTTGGTATAAAATAACTAATCACCATAGCACATCCTCATTTTTAGTGCTTGTAGCTCTTTTTTTTTTAAGATTTATTTATTTATTTTTGTGAAGGAGGGCATGGATCCCAAACAGTGGTTGTGAGCCACCATGTGTTGCTGGGAATTCAACCTGGTCCCTGGAAAAGCACCCGTGTCTTAACCCCGAGCCATCTTCCAGCCCGCTGTACTTTTTTATCAAAAGGTGGCCCCTTGAGATTTTCCCTAAGTTGACGTAAATAGGTTTTATATTTTGGGGGTTTGTTTTAAAAAAGTCATTTTGGGTGAGAATTCATAAGGGATTTGTTTCCCCCGGGTTTTAGCAAAAGCCCCACGCAGCGCCTGATTCTTGCACTTACATCTTTCTAATCCTCATCTGTAATGTTCCCTGAACCTTAGGAGGGGTGTAGAATGGATGTATCACTGGTGCCAACACCCAAAAATTTAGTGATCTCTGCACATTGACCATATGTGGAAATTTTTAAAAAGGGCTTCATATGGCCCCCACAAAGAAACTTCTTTGATGTAAAGTAAGAGGTAAATTACTATGGGCATAAGGATAATTATGGGCAGAATAGTTAAGAAGAAGGCCATGAATCTTGGATGAAAACAAGCGTACTGCCATTTTTCATAGGCTTAGGCAATCTTATGAGAAGGAGTGGACAGGGCTTTTACCGTACATGCTGTATAAAGAAGGGTGTATTGTATGCTTTTGGTACATTGTGTGAATGTGCGTGTGAGTGTGTGTGTGTGTGTGTGTGTGTGTGTGTGGTGTGTGTGTGCAGTCAACAGTTTCCCAGAACACTAAAGGTGGGGAATTTCTTAACTATTATCTCTCTATCATCAGGATCAAGTAAAATCTTAACATTTTAGTAGCCATCTGACTGAGTATAAAATTTATTGAGAGTTCAACAATTGAATTCTTCCAAGTTGAATGTTCAAAATAGAACCCAGGAAACAAGAAAAGCAGTAAGAAAAAGGAACTGAAAATATACTAAAGGCAGCTACAGGATTTTTACAGTTTTGCAAAATACTGCCGGTGGGGCGAGTAGCATTTCTTTGCAGTTCATTCTACAAGATATCTTTGCAACACTGAAGGGAAAAAAATGCTGCTTTCTAGTCAGTTTCTGCTGAATATATGCCATGTAAAACAACACTCCATTGATTGATATGGACACAATTTATAGCTTGTCCTGAACATTCTGTAGCCCAAGACCAGATAGCAACTACAGCTTCACTTCTCCTGTATCAGTTTCTTATTTGAAAAAATGGGGAGTTTGCTTTCAGCTCCTTAAGAGAGTCCAGGAGGAAAACCCTTATGCAAAATTAATATTGGTCAGAAATTACTTGTGCAAATACAGACACAGAGGCCATAGTTCTGTAGATCAAATAGAGAGGGAAGTACATCCCTGACAAATCCTCTTTCTTTTTCTCTTTAACACTATTAAAGCTTTGACAAACATATTAGACCTCTTATGTCTAAAGTTGCCCCCAACTGTATCTGTTTTTGAGATACAGTTCAAATCTCTAGTTAAGACATAATAATTACCATCCAAGTAACAACAGACTTATTTTTGCAAAAGGTATATATTGTTTAAAAATGGTTGAAATATGTTTGTAAGACTTGCCACTTAGATACTTGCTAAGAATCTGCTAAATTGAAGTAATTTTATTCCTAGTTTTTTAAACCCACTAAGTTTAGAATTTTTTGACATGTGTGTAACAATTAGCAGGCTGCACTTAGAGAGCATTTATGATCTTAAAATACCTTAATGTATTTTATCTACATATGAAGTTTTTTTTATGGCAGCTATGTTACCTCTGTCTTACAGTTAAAATGAAAACAAGAAGAGGTTAAGTAACCTGCTTTGCATAATGGTAAGAACTATGGACAGTAAGAACTATAGTCTGAGTAAGGAGCCCAGTTTTCTTCTTATTCTTATCTCAATGTACTGTGAACCTCTTCTTTCTTTTATGTTTAGAGAATGTCCTTTCTCAAGGCCAGTTGTTTAAGGAACAGCTATCTTAATTATGCATCTTTGTCCATACAACCCAAATATGACCCCTTCACATAGGAATACTTTGCAAATTTAAAATTTTCAGCCCAAATATCTCCATTTGCTGAGCACATATAACACACACACACACACACACACAACCCCTTTATGAAATGTAAAATTAAGAACAGTTCAAAATGTACCATTTGAACTGCCTTTCGTTGTGGACTGTAGAGAAGAGTGGCAAAAGGAAAAAAAAAAAAAAGAAGGGAGAGGAAAGGGTAGAAATAGTTTTTCTTTGTTGTGTCTTTCCTGAGTAAGGAAATTTATGTAGTGATAAATGTTAAACTGAATGGCAGATTAACATCTACCTTCATTTAGGTTTTGCAGATGTTTATTTCACAGAAACAATCAGTAGTTAAAAGTCATCAGAGAGGCTTCCAGCAGCAGATAGGACCAAGTGCAGAGGCCCACAGCCAGACATTATATGGACAGAGAGTCTAAATTGGAGTTCTCCATCAGTTCCCTCTCCTCAGCGCTCAAGAAACCCACCGAAGTGGGGAGGGAAGACTGTAGGAGTCAGAGGAGATGGAGGGACACCAAGAGTGAATATGGCCGTCTAAATCAACTAAGTGGGGTCATATGGACTCACAGAGATTGACATTGCAAGCACAGAGCTTTTAATGGTCTGCCTCAGATTCTCTGTGTATATGTTATGGCTGTTACCTTGGTATTTTTGTGAAATTCCTAACAGTGAGAGCTGGTGTATCTCTGACGCCTTTGCCTGTTCTCAGGGCTGTTTTCCTCCTATTAGGTTTCCTTGTCCAACCTCAGTAGGAAGATACTTTTCCTTGTCTTAATTGTATCTTGTTTGGTGGGTTTGCTGTTGTCTCTTGGAAGGTTGGTTTCCTTTCTTTTTTTTATTTATTTATTTAATTATTTAAATCACATCATAATTTACTTATTCACACAGGGGTTATAAACACAAAAAGGCAGGATGTGGGGACGGGAATGGCACGGAGCATAGGTGTTCAGGGGAGTACAGATATCTTTCAGAACAGGGTATTCAGCTGGGTGTAGGTTCAGGGGATAGGTCACTATGACCCTGCCTATGATTCACTTGTCCTTATCTAAGTTGTACTGTCTGGCCAGCTGTGGCGCACCACTGCAGTCGCCATGCTCTGGAGTCTGAGGCAGCTGTCTCTCCCTAATTCGAATCCCAGCCTGTGCTTGTTCACCAGGGAAAAAAAAAAAAAAAAGTGGTCGGTCAGTTTCAGTTCCTTTCTGAACAGAAAACTGAGAAGTAATTATGGGGAAGCAAGTAGGGGAGGAGGAGCTGGGAGGAGTAGAGGGAGGGGAAACTGTGTTTGAGATGGATAGTATGAGAGAAGAAACTATTTAAATAAATAAATAAATAATCAATCAATCTGGAGGGAGAAAGCCCTCTGTGGCACCAAATGAAAAGACTGTACTGCTTGCACACAGGTAATCACTGTTCATTCAGATGGAACACAGTGCCACAGTGTAATGTTCAGGTTCTTCAGTATTGGTTCATAGGACATATGGATATTAAAATGCACTCAGCTGCTCTTTGAGTACACCCAATGTTGCAGTGTCTTTATTTAAAGGATATCAGAGTCTAGGACACTGTAAAATTGGGAATAATTCATATACACACAGTAAACCACATAAAATAAATAGTAGTAATGTCCTAACAAAGAAAACATTGTTGGGAGCTTAACATTATTAGTTTTAAAGATTGATGTCAAATTACAGTAAATGCTACCTATAATGATATATAGATGTTTCTATACCACAAGGTTTCAGAGGGCCCAGCTAGAGTGCTGCAGCTTGTTTTCAACTATATTAAATCACTTTATCAATATATTTCAGTTTTAACAAAAGACATTCTAAAGCATAGTGGAGACCTGACTTCTAAAGCAGATTTATAAAATGGGTTCTCTATGCTAAAAGGCAAACTTATTCTATAAAAAATTCATGCTAAATGTTCTCGGTCATATATGTTTAATGTGTGATTCTCATTTCAGTTTTAAGTATTATGTTATTTTCAACCAATATGTACCTTTTCTGTGATAACATAATAAAATAAGTCTGTCTTATGGGCCCTTGACCTTAATATTCTACCTCAACAAAGCTACTACTATAGAATAGCATAAATGCCATCCCAGGCTAGTGTTTCCAAAGCTGAGTAATCTTCCTATAACAATCACTCATAATTTTCTAGGCTTTTAGAAAAAATAAGCTCACTCTAGAATTTATCACCCATGTGTATATCTGACTCTACTGATTATCCACTTGTATTCAACATACGTTATTTCTATAGAAATATCAACTACTAACAGAATTTTCATGAAACATTTCATCCAAGTTATCTGAAATTTTCCTTTCAAAATGAAGTCTTGCAATTTCATTGTTAAACAGAGATGTCAGGAGCAGCCCTGCATATACACTAAAGGACTAAAATCAGCCATAGGCCTAAAGTCATCAATAGGCCTGACATGCATGCTTGCTAACACAAAGTCTTGGGTCTCTGTGGAAAAACACTGGAAACAGAAGGCTATAAGCTATTGTAAACAGGCAGCTTCTGTGGAAACTTACCAGCCCGAGTAGTCATAGATCTTATAAATAGGCAGCCTCGGTGGACAGTACCAACTTAGATAAGGACAAGTGAATCATAGGCAGAGTCATAGTGACCTGTCCCCTGAACCTTCACCCAGCCAATACCCTGTTCTGAAAGATATCTGTACTCCCTCTGAACACCTATGCTCCTGTGCCATTCCCTTCCCCACATCCTGCCTTTTTGTGTTTATAACCTCTGTGTAAATAAGCAAATTACGATGTGATTTAAATAAATAAATAAAAAAAAAAAAAACACAAGGTTAACCACACAATATTGAATAACCAAGTTGGGAGCGTTTCCCTGAGAAAGATTATTATTCCCCACTCTCACCATTCCTTACTTGCCTGTAGTTATTTTCAAGGATTGAGGCCATATAAGCTTTCCCCTTTCCATGTTATCCTGCATATTGGTGTCATCCTTGTTTGGGTCATTTTTAGGCAGCTATATTGGTGAGACTTTATGCATGTAACATCTCTAATATTTTTAGGAGATGAATTCTCAGAGCAATCTTCCTGTTCCTCTGGCTTTCCCAACAATTCCATTCCCTCTTTTGCTGTGATCTCTGATGCCAATGGTCAACCCTGAAATAATACATAATGTACACATGTAACAACATAATATGGACAGAATAGGTTGTATGTATACATTTAGGAGTGTGTGTGTGTGTGTTGTGTGTGTTACCTGTAACACAATCCTAAAAATAGAGATCTTGATGTGAGTGAGAGCAAGGCACATGGGGGTCTGGAGAGATAAAAGAGAAATGATGTAACTATACTTTAACTTCAAAAATGAAAAATATTTTTAAAAATCAGAAATACATACTTCTACTGTGTATCTTAGTAACTACATAGGAAATATATGTATATGCTTTGCCTCTATACTTCTAATAACAGACATTTTTATTTGCTTCTTTATTTCTTTTATACCACCTATCTTCCCTTTGTCCTTTGACTGGCCTTTCCTGTCTTCATTATATATCCAATGAAGTTGTCTTGCTCAGATTCACACACAGGTACCATCGTTCTTACTTGAGCCTGGAGAAGGAAGAATAAATTAAAATGTTGGGTTGACAGAGAAATTACACCTGACCACATCAGCCCTCTTTTAAAGAAATCAGAAGGCAGCTAAAATGAAAAGCTTAGTATTCAGAAACACAGAAACCTTTGATTTTAAATGTTATGTCAATTAAGTTTATATTTAACAGTGCTAAGTATTGTAGAGCGTTAACAAATGAAGCAGAAAACACAGTTGTTACCCTTAAGGAGTGTGATTAAATGGGGGAACTGAAGAAACATGCATACGGTACCCGCTATGCAAAATAGCATGCAGCTAACTGTTATATAGAAATAGAAGTAAGATGATTAAGTATTTAAAGGCTTAAATGAAAAAAAATGTGAAAGGGTAACTCTTTTGCTGTGAGCTTAGCTAGACCTTGGAAAACAAGATGGATGATTCAATCCTGATAAGTGCATATGTAGGAGAATAAATTAAAATGTTGGGTTAATGGTAAGTAAAGGCAGAGGGAAAAATGCAGGTGCTAAAAGTCTACATGGTATGTATGTAAAGAAGCAGTAGTGGTGGGACATGGAGACAGTTTGGCAAGAAAATGAAATACTAAATAGTATAAGTAAGTAAAGGTCCATGTACGGCATTGTTTTCACAAGGAGGAATATTTGTGCTTTGAAGACAGAGACAAGTAGCCAATAGAGAGGAGAGATTGAAGATGCTAGTAAGAAATGAGACTGTGGAGGACTAAAGTCCTAGAGGCAACACATGTGAAGAGAAGTGAGAAGCCTCGGGGATAAACTAGTGTATCAAATTGTGTGCTGTACTAGTAAGAAAGAGACATGATATATTTTTTAAAAATAAGAAATGGGAACTCAATAAAGAAGGCACTATAAATGTTCAATAAATGCTATCACTTATTTTTATTATTCTTATTATTGCTATTCTCTGAAATGAGTTTTTGTCTGTGAAAAATGTTAATTTCATATTATTGAATTTCTTCTGAGTTCCTAAATTGTACATATCAAAGGTTAGAGAAACATGACAAGCAATGAAAATCAATGCCTGTGAAAGCTGCCTCTTTGTCTGGAGGCCAGGTATTACAAGTTATAAATAGATAATCATCTAATTGTTTATAAATGTCCAGTTAGATGACACCAAGAATTTAGGCAGTTGTTAAACGTTCTGTATACTTTACTTTCCACTAACATACTCTCAGGTAAATAGTGAAACTAAGAGCGAACTCCTGCCACCATATCAAAGTCCAGAATAATATGATTTTTTGACACCTTAGCTTCTATATAACAGTATCTGACATTACATATGAAATGTAGAAAATAATTGTCCCTCTGGGTACTCTCTTCCATTCATACTCTGTAAGAGTATTGAACAAAGAGCAAGTAGTTCAGCCTAGGTATCACCTATAAACCACCTAGAAATACATGAAAATTCTTGAGACATTATATCATAGTGTGTGCGTGCATGTGTGTGCCCTATGTGCCCTGTCAATTATACCTCTTAACTATAGTTCTGTAACAGTTATGTTGATATATAATTTATATAACCATACAATTTACTCCCTTTAAATTCACAATCCAGGGAATGTTAGTATGTTCATAGTTGTTTGCCATTACTATTATTTAGAACTTGAACATTTTTATCATTCTAAGAAATTATAAGTATTGTGCAGAACTTTTATATAACAATTATCTCCACAAATTTCTACATTTTTGCATAAATAGAATTATGTGATATATAAACATATGAGTACAAACATTCTCACTGAAATGTTCTCATAGTTCTCGTAGTTAATACAGGTCATACTTAGTCTTTTTATGGACAAATAACACTCCATCAAATGCATATACCATATTTTGTTCAGACATTAATTATTTGAGAGACCTTTCCATAGATTTTTATTTTTTGACTATTATGAATAATTCTGCTATAAATATTAATGCACATGTTTCTAAACATTTTTTATCATTTGAGTATTTTACAGACGAATATAATGTGCCTTGAACAAAGCCACTTCCTATTCCTTCTTCTCCAATAATATCTTAACCCATCTACCACTTTTACATCCTGATTTCATGTTCTCTTTTGCTAAGCCCAATAAATCTACTTAATGTTGCTTATATGCGCATGGGTATAGGACGAATCTATTGGAGCATAGGTAGGCTCTCAGGGGCCGCATCCCTGAAGAAAACTGAATCTTTCTGTCTTAGCAGCCATGCATTTCTAATAGCTCCTCGGCGAGGGATGGTACTTGATCAACCCCTCCCAAAACTATGCTAGGATTTTGTCTATCTTGATAGTATATATAGGTCTTGTGTATACAGTCACAGCAGCAGTGTGATTTGATGTGTGCAAAGACCCTGTCATGTCCAGACAATACAGTCTTGCTGAAACTTTTTACTACCTGAGGCGCTATAAATAGTTCCACCACCACCCCTTCATCAATAACTCTAAACCTTGATGGCAAGGTTTACTACATCAGTTTAGCAAAATGATAGTAATTGGATCTCCTCCTAGGACCTAGGACCTAGCGACTTGTGGGTTTGGCAACTAATTAAGGATATAAAGCAAGATTTTCATCTTTTGTGGTGGGGCTTTAAATCAAATGAGAAAGTCGTTGCTTACTCCCATAATGTTCATGCAGCTGTTCCCCCTGTGAGGTCATATGGCCAGGCCAGTCATTATTTAAGCATTATTGCAGGATTCAAAGCTGAATAAGACTGTTTATTACTTTTCTCCTCCAATGACTTGTACAGAATGTTCCAGCACCATAAAACCAACACAAAATTTATTTACAAAAAAATTAAGGAACCATTTTTAAAAGAATTATGTTTCATTTTATGCATTATCAGTAAACCAAATATATAATCAAAATACCACTCCAACTAAGTCCTTCAATTAAAAGACAAAGTGTTTAGCAATGTTATTTTATCATAGACTGTATACAAATATAAAGAAAGACTATATACTTTATGACATAAGCTATTCTGATAGGTTATAAAGAATTTACATTTATGGACATAATCATTTATACATGTACAGTGATGATTTGTCAACTGCAAACTTAATTAATGGATTTTAAACACAGCAGTCTATTATCAACATCATAATGACAAAGAGATTTTATTTATAAACATAGAGTATTCTCTTTTATTTCTCAACTGTCTAAGGGTTTAGACAGAAGTACTCCTTTCTTCAAACTTTGGAATGAAAGGTTAAAATCTATTATTAATAAAAATTTTCCCATTATTATTTGTTTTATTTTTAAGACAATAACTACAACATTTTCTCCTTTTCTTTCCTCTCTCCAAACCCTCCCCATACATCCTTCCTTGATATCTTTCAAATTCATGGCCTCTTTTTTCACTAATTGTTTTTATATGCATATATCTATATGTATAAACACATACACGTATTCAAATGTAACTTTCTCACCCTGTTTAATGTTAGTATGTGTGTTTTCAGGGGTAACAATTTGATATTGAATAATCAATTAGTGTCATTTTTATCCACTGTTTACAATGCTTACTATGTGTGAGGTTCATTTCTCTACTTCTTTCTCCTACCTGTCTTGGAAATATATATCTGGGAATGCTCTTTTAATGAAATAATAGTTAGGTGTGAAGTGAGACTTGGTGTTAGAGTGCTTACATTACATGTGTAGGACCCTAGGATCAGTATACATTATATATATATATATATATCTCAACAGGTTGTGTAAGAAAAGTTAAACAAAACTACATGGGTAGAAATGGTAAATTTTGCTTATTCCATTCAATATTCCATTCAATATCTTTATAGTTTTAGATTATGGGAAATAAAGGTGGATTTTACATCACTATTATTCTCTAAGAACGAATATTCTAAATTTTACAAAGACATTAATGTGAAAATAATATATTTGAAATATTATAAAATATGGTGTTTAAACAATCTCACATGCAATACAAATAATTAATCTCCTTTCATAATGTTGAATATGCAGTAGGATGAAATGAAGAATAAATATATTCTTAGTACATGGTTCTGTTCTTTGGAATACAATGCTTAGATACTTTTCAGGGAATTCTTAAATGCCTTTATGAAATGTTCATGTACAGTACCATTTAACCTAGTCAGTTTTTGTATGAAGGTCCTTTTAGTAAACACATGTGTGATTTTGTACCAACATCTAATTGAGTTTTGATTTTGATATACTAAACCACAATAGAATTAAGATCTATCATAGTATATTAGGTAAGAAAAATATATGCATATGTCCAGAATATAGTTATTACCCTGCATTTATAAACAATTTTCATAAATCACATTGTTAGTGTTCAAGTATATGTCTAGATATTTAAAACCTTGGTTTAAGAGACACAGTCACTCTAAACCATGTCCATCATAAATTGCATACCCTATTTTCTTGCCCTCAAGGTAGCTTGACGGTTTCTTGTTGAACAAAGCTACTTTCACTTAGTGTGCCATCCTTCAACACAGCTATCTGCAGTTGGTTTTTTTCCAGCTCAGCAGTTGATGCCTGTGTTGCAACCTGTAAAGAGAGTGTTTAGCTCAAACTAAATTGGTGGATATTGATAAGACTGTGATAACTTCAGTACTTCACAGTATGATATAATTCATGGCTCTATGCATTTCATACCCCTTGTGTACAAGGAAAAACATTCTGTTACTAGAGAGCATGCGCTTCTTGAGCCTTTTGATGTGCTTCAAGAATACAAAAGCATAGCTTATCATTCTCTTGCTGGAAATTTGTATAGAATCAGAGGGTTATACTTGTTTGATGCTGTTTCATTTGCCTTTATTAATCAAGTATGTTTTTCACAAAAAGAAACACAGTTTGAGTTGTTTTCATATTTTTCTGTAGTTTTCTACTCTTTTCAGTTATACCATTAAAAAACAAAAGAATAAACGACTTTATAGTCTCTGGACTGCAATACATAACAGATTTTGAGAAATAATAAAATGAAGGTTATTTAACAGTGTATGTTGCCAACAGGAGGCTACTTCTCTTTCTGATGCATGAGGATCTAAGAGGGTAGAAGCTGGGAAATTTCCCATTTGTAAATTATGAGAATTTCTCTTCTCTACTACTGCTAGATTAATTTCTTTTATTTAAATTTTGGTCCACTTGTTTGTTCATGTATTTTTATTTCTCCTCACTTAATCTTAATTTTGACATGTTAAATGAAGAGTCCATCTTCTTGTAAAGTTACTTTCATAAATTATTGATGTATATATACTGTAGATGTAAAGTGATGATAACAACCAGGAAACTCCAACAGTAGAACTTCATAACCCTCTTTTGATTTAATAAATAGCATTCAAGTAGCATTATTATGTAATGCATGATGCTATATAGTGCAGAAAGAGAAGTTGTAATACTAGGTAAGGTTTCCATATAAGGTTAATGTTTCTCAACCAGTTTGTGTAGAGATTTAAAGATGAGTGCATTTATTAATGAAAGACTATTCATTGTACCTCAAAATTGTACTGCTCGACCCTAGAACATTTTGAATTGTTTTATATTTATAATACTATTTGCATGACCAAATGGTGCATTTTAAGAAGTGATAAAAGTTTCTAATGAGCGTAGCTGTTGGATAAACTGAATATTAAGTTGAGAGCAAAAAGGCCTACATAAATATGGTCTATTAATCTCCTGCCCATTGAAGATATTTATTGGTTCTAAACCTTTAAGAGTTAAGTTTATAATCCACCCTTTGGGAACCAAATTGCCCTGTCTTACATAGAAGAAAAGTAACTTTCAGTGAAAAATAAAAGGACTCTGTTGGTCATTTATTATCTCAAAGGGTGTATTTTATTAAAATGTCAATTCCACAAAATTATGTGTCCTGTAATACATAATTATGTTCAAAATTGCATTTGAAATCTATTATTAACAGTTAACCGTGAACATTCTTAAAATAGTTATTACTCTTGGCCTTAACACAAAAAGCAATAATGTAGGTATTTTAGGGAGTTAAAAGCTGCAAGGCATTGGCCTCTGAATAAAGTCATTGCAGGTGTGTTTCTTAATGGGCTGTTAATTTTATGTCAGGTGAACACAAAGGACAGGGACCATGTGTGTTTTTAAACTGTTTGGTATGGAGACAGAGTTGATGCTGAAAAGATAAAGATGGGGTGAATTGAGGCCAAATTTAAACTTCCAGGGGAATAAATAATCCCTGCTTAAAATGGATGCAAACCAATTCTCTTTCCTCCTTTTATATTCCTCCCCTTTCCACTACCATATGACGTAGTATTCCATAGAAAGATATAGTAAGTTTACATCAAGTAAAGTTACACTTGTTCCAACTAAACATCTGCCCTTACAGACCAGATACTCCTTGGTTTCATATATTTGGCTATTAGTACAATCCAAATAATTCAAACTCACAATCATGGTGTCAGTTTAATGTTCCCTTTGCCTTCACAACTATTACCCTCAATTCTCAGGTATTGGTGAGTGAACAATGCAAAATCAGCACCACTTGGAGTCCTGTAAAAGTGTCTCACTTCAAACATACACATTCAATGCTTGTGTTAGAAGGTTCCTCTACTCAGTTACATTAAAATTTGACAATCGCTGCTTTGGATCTTCTATACTGTTCTCCTATCTTCCTCCTACTTTCCACCTATACTAAATTACTTTGCACTGAAATGTCCCTTTTCTACAGAAGTTATTTGTGCTTTACCTAAATTTAAGGATTTGTGCCATTTCACCTGAATCAATGATCTGTACTTTCTAGGATGTATTTGTGTCTCCTTTTAATTCTCTCCTATATCCTACCTCAAGATTAGTCTATCTAATATGCCCAAAACTCATACTATACCTCTGAGCCCTTCCCTCTATTAGAAATTTCAATGATACTTGTGAAAGAGTTAAATTGTCCTACAGAGATATTAATGATCATTTCAAAAGAGGCATATTCAAAAGTTGCCAAATAAAAGTTCCAGTACAAGATAATGGGATATTGTCCTTCCAGTTGTTGGTCAGAGGTAATATGGAGGTTCCCACCCCCCCCAAAGCAATACAGGCCATTGCCATCAATTACTGTTATCCAGCAGAACTTGATGGTATGTATGATCTTATTACTAAAGTCACCATAAGCTTTGCTCATAAGATGTGGAGATCTCAAACAGGTACTGACCTGAAAATTTCCTCATTGTTCCCAATATATCCGAAATATTTATACAGTCTACTGGGAGAAAAAAATCATCTTCCTTACCCAGCTGTCAACCTGTGAGCCAGAATACTGGCAAGCCTAGCAATATATGACAATGGGAACGATAGTGGCAAGAATTCAACTGGGGGGGAGGGCTAATCAACTACTTTCTGATTTTACTTAAGGCCCACTCCCAAACAGGAAAAGGATGCCTGGCACTATAAATCTTATCAATAACCAAAAGCTGATGAGCTCATAGGCACATTGGTGAACCTACTAGTATTATTTTACTAAATGAACATAGGAACACAAAATTCCATCTAAATATGTACCTCAAAGCTTATAGATCAGTGAAACTCTCAGACTTCATCAGAGACTCATCTTTGCACAGTAGGCAGTGATGAACACAGAAATTCACAACTGGTCAAAACGCAAATAACAAATGCCTATGATATGCTCATCCATGAATAGGCCACCTGTATCATGTTCTTCTCCTAAAAGACTCAGGAAAGATCATGGGAGATAGTGCAGAAAGATTGTAAGAATCAAGAGTTTGAGGATTCCAGTGGTGAAACGGTATTCGTATGGGCATGCAGAACTTAGGTACTCATGAACTCAAAGCAGCTATGGTTGCCTGCACAAGATCTGCACAAAGTCAACCCAATCTTTCCGGTGTGGAGAGGAAGAGGCTCAAAAGCCTCCACCTCTAGTTGAGGAGTTAGTAGCAGGTGATGGTGTCTGGAATAGGGTGAATTAGTTATCTTTAAGGGTATGATCCCTGGTAGGATAACCATGCTCTACGAGTAGGCCCACAAACACTTGTATGTTTTCAGGGCTGACTATTTGATATTGGAAAAACAGTATGCTCTTTCCTGGAGAAGACTATTTATCTCTCAATATTCCTTAATAGATTTTTGTGTGGAGTTGAGACCTCATGGACTTTCTCCCATCTATATTGTCATGTCTATTGTTAGACAACCTTTTCCATCTCATATTTAGGTAGTCATGTTGGTGAGACTTTATGGGTGTAAACTCTATCACTACTAAGAGACACAATCTCACAGAAAACGCCCTAACCCTCTACCTCTTAGAATCATTCTGCACCCTCTTCTGCAGTACTTTCTGTTACATTATCTTTGGTCCTTGTAAAGAGCATTGCTAGCTCGGATGAAATATTTGATTTCAATTATATATGCATATTTATATAAGGAATTATATATATGATAGGTTTCCTTCAGATAAATAGTTAATATGATTCCTTGTGGTTTTTTTCAGATAGGCTTGCTGTTCTATGTTAACTTTACTAATCAAATCCTTTTGACTGGTTCTACAAACAATATAAACAATGTATCATTATTTCCTTACAACTCTGTTTAGAACTCTTCTTCATTATGCCACAGCCTTAAGATCACAATTTTATAGCACTGTGTTTTGGTGCAAGCTGCTACTAAGTCTCATGTTCAATGCCATGTCCCATAATTACCATTTTATGACTCATTCATCTACACATTTATTAAATAATTATATATTGATCATTCATGTGTGTTTGTGTGTTTATGTTTGTAAAATCTTTACAAACATTCACATACATTTCCTAGATACTGATGATAAAGCAATGAACAGTGCATCTCTACTCCTTGTCCTCAAAATGCCTACTTTATATCATGGAAAAATAAGCAGTATGTAACACAGACATAAAATATGCAATGTTTTGGGTAGTAATTACTACAAAAAATAAAAGGCAATAAAGAGCATAAAAAGAGGGATTAAAAATATAAACCAAATACTTTTTCTTCCTTTGAATACCCATAGCAGTTCCTTTCCTTTACAATGTAGTTACTTTGCTTTCATATTTGTCCAATTTACTCAGTGATTTTCAAAACTCACCAAGACCAACAAATGCATCTTACTCATCTCTCTAATTCCTGTAACTATCAAGAGAATGAGTGTTTAATAAATACTTCAAAGTAATCATGCTAAACAAAATAAATGCAATAGAAGTTTAAGAGAGAAATTAGCATAATGGTTGGTCAGAAAAGGCCCCTTAGAAGATATTTAATATGAGCAATACCTTGAAAGATACAGGGAGAATAAAAATGCTGTGAAAATTTTTTCAATACATTTGTTCTCGAAAAGCTAAACAGCATTGCTTTTTAAATTAAGATTAATCATATGTATAATTCTTTCTTTTTAAAACAGTGTTCCAGAAGGGACGAGCAATTGACACGGGGGAAGTTGACATTGGAGCACAGGTCATGCAGACCATTCCACCTGGCTTATTCTGGCGTTTCCAGATTACTATCCACCATCCTATATATCTGAAATTCAATATTTCTTTAGCCAAGGACTCTCTGCTGGGAATTTATGGCAGAAGAAACATTCCACCTACCCACACTCAGGTATTTGATATAATAGGTATTTTCTTAATCCTTTTAGAGGGTACTATATCAAGCACTTCACACTTCAGATGTTGCGATTTGTGAATAGTGTAGGATTCAAAGATGAATGCAAAAAAAACTTTGTAACAAAAATATCTAAACTAATCACACTTTAATGAAAACACAGCAACTAGAAATAAAGACTAGCATTTAGAAAAACACATTCAAAAAAGATAGTTTAAGGAAACATTCTTTAAACTTGATCTCTGTTTCCTACAAAGGGATCATGATGAGTTTCTCAGCTCTCTCATTTTAGCACTAGAGTCCTTCTCCACTGCTTTTGTATATCCTTTTGCTATTATCCCACTAACAGTATGGAAATCAACATAGTGGCATATATATTAATATATATTTATTATATTTAATATATTAATATATATATTAAAAGCAGGTTTTGTCTTACATACAGATTTTTTTCTATAAGCAATCATTCACAGGATTTCAAATATATAATATTTCTGCAGTTTCCATAGCCTATTTATAAACAGATACCATGTTTCTTGTGTTTTTCTTAAGCTAATTTTTTTCTGCATCAATCCGTTAGTAGCACTGCTCTATCCAGATGTAATTTGAAAGAATTAAATACTCAGTCCACCCTTCCCCCAACAATGATGGCTAGAGTCAAAACTTTACCTTCTAGCTAATTCAAGGATAGTCAAAATGCCATTCAAATGTGAGTAACAAAACATAGCAACATGTAAAACAGTTAGAGGGGGAGGCTAGACTTTGAATATATAAATATATACTCATAAAGGCAATAAGTTATGATAAATATTGTCATTTGTAATTTTCATTTATTTGGTTTTTTTTTTAAGCTGTGAAAAGCTTTTAAATTTGTTGACAAGGTCATGTTTCTGAGCAGAATAAGCAATCAAGTATCTCCTCTTAGATATTTTGATAAAAGGTCACGAGCTCATATATAATACTAAAAATCATTGCTATTTCTTGAGATTTTGCTTTTAAACAATTTTTATTTTGAACAGTCCCAAACTGAGGAGTTCACATTTGTCAGTGTAGTGAAACGATTTTCAAAACTAACAAATTCCATTGACTTCAAATATACTTAAGAACTGGTAACTTTCTTTTACATTTACCAACTCTCCAAGCAAAGGAATAAATATTGAATAAGTCAGTGGGAAGGAAAGACGGTTATATATCCAGGAGTACGAAGTGTTTCAAGTTCATATTTGTGTTTGGATTTTTACAGTTTGATTTTGTGAAATTAATGGATGGCAAACAACTGGTAAAACAGGACTCTAAGAGCTCAGATGACATCCAGCACTCCCCAAGGAATCTGATCTTAACATCACTTCAGGAGACAGGCTTCATAGAGTATATGGACCAAGGACCTTGGTATCTAGCATTTTACAATGATGGAAAAAAGATGGAGCAAGTATTTGTGCTAACTACAGCAATTGGTAAGCTGCAATGGCTGTTATTTGAATTCACAGGATAGCTCTAGAAAGTCCCTGGTGGTTAAAGTATTTGGTTACACACATACTGTTCCTTCTACCTTAAAGTCATTATTCAATAAATGTCACTATGAGTAACATTTTATTTTTGTTCTCATTGTTGTTAAAACATGGGTTAAGTTTTTTTAAAAGCTCTCCAGTATTTGCTGATATTCTAAGACACTTGTCAAGAAGTCCTTTATAGGTTCTTAACAACAACAAAAAAATATTCCCTGGATATTGTTTAAGAAGCTAGATAGATGAACAACTTGAGAGAGAAATCTTATAAGGAAAAGTAACTTTGTTACCTGGAGCCCAAAAGCTTACTCCTATAATGCTAGTGACATAAAATGTAGGTTTGTGAGTTCAAGGCCAACATGAACTTAAAAGGAAATTCAAAGTCAATCTTGGCAAACCAGTGAGTACCTATCTTAAAATATAAAATATATTAGAGAGTGTAGCCTCATGACAGAACAATTACCTAACATGTATGATTCTTAAGGTTCTATCACCAGTGAGAGAATGGGAAATAGGAAATAAAGACTTTGTTAATTGGTTTGATTATAAATAAGAGCAAATAATTACCTCTTAAAATAGAAAGACTGGCATCAATACAATTCTTTAGAACAATTGATTCTCAAACCTCTAAGGCTTCAAAATACAAATTAAGAATACTTAGAGAAAAATACTGAGGACAATAACTTAAGTCATCCCACACCTCCTTCTTGGGTTTCTTTAGGTCTGATAATCAAATGGCTCTTTCAGTGTGCCTGTGCCCATGGCCTTTTAAATTGAGTTCTTTCTAAATACAATGCCTAGCATTCACCATCACCCTCTTTAGTCTGAAACATCTCAGTCTTTTGTCATGTTTTCTCAGTAAACACACTCCCCTGACCCTTTGTGTGAATAAAGCTAAGCTCTTTAGCAATTTGGGAGTCCTCCGGGGTAAACAACTTGTAGGCACAGCCCTGTAGTGTTTGAATTTTCACAAAACACATGTCTTTTAAAAGAAGAGAAAATCTTTTACAGCTGTCAGTTCTCTATACAACTCTCTACTTTATCCTTTAGTTAACCTGTTCAGCCATATGTTTAGGAAGATGTGTTGACTGTTAATAAATAGACCATCTGCTCTTGATAACAATTATGTTCTATTTTTACTTGATGCTGAAGACCTTGAGAGAGTAAAAAAAGTATTCTAGCCATAAGACTATTATTTTTTCCTCTAAAGTAATTAGAAAAGTAATAAAAAAATTATACTAAGACAAACTCCATTGATCTTACATCTCCAAATTATATAACATGCTTAGTAAAGTTTTAAAAAAACTATACATTTTTAGTCATATTATTTTGTCACTAAGAGTCTATCCTTAGAAGTCACTGCAGGGTAAAAAATCAAAACAATTGTGATACGATTGCGATTAAAATATAACATTTTAATTTAGAGAAATTAGAAGATATAAAATATTTGTGAATATTTTCTTTCTTCCTTGTGATTTAACCTGTCATCTCAAATTGTAAATACTAACCAAGCTATTAACCTGTTAAAAACTAGTAAGACTTGGCTTGGGGCCTTTTTATCTTTACCTTATTTCATTCACAAAGGAACTTAACTTTTCATATCATATATCATCATCAAGATATGAAGCCATCAGTTTCATATAAGCAAAATATTTGCATTTTGCACATGCAAGTCATGCAAGACAGAATTTTTATTTTTATAAAGGGCTAGTAAAAAAATTATCTGGGCATGGAAAGGTGTGAGAAGGAGAAGAGGCAGAGAAAAGAGGAAGAGGAGAGAGAGAGAGAAGAAAGAGGAGAGAGAGAGAGAGGCTGACCACCAGAACACTTGGTGTGGAAGGAGAGACAAGAAAAGAAAGAGCAAAGCGGGTGAGAGAAGAGAGAGAGAGGAGAGAGAGAGAGAGAGAGAGAGACAGAGACAGAGACAGAGAGAGACAGAGAGAGACAGAGAGAGAGACAGAGAGAGAGAGAGAAGAGAAGCCAAACATTCTCTCTTATAGCAAGCCAGGTCTACCTAGCTGTTGCTAAGTAAACTGTTAGGCGGAGCCTTGAAGGAATGCTAGCATCTTTACTTTCTACTTGTTTAATATTAGAAGCAAAAGACATCATCTTCCCACCCCCATTTCGTTAAAGAAAGTGCAAGGAGGCTGAAAAGTGGATCAATGATTAAGAATACTTATTGACCTGCTTATAAAAGATAGAGAGAGGAATTATTCTATGGAGGTGTAGTCAGGTATGGGGGAAGGGGGTGCCTCAGCAGACACATGTTGAGGTACCCCCATCCCCTGAGGGACCAGCCACAGGATAGTATAGTATAGTATAGAATAGAGTTTATTTAAGGAAAGGGGGAGGGGGTTAAGAAGGTACTAGAGGCTGAGAAAGGCAGAGACAGACACAGAGAAGGGGAAGGGAGAGAGGGAGAAAGAGAGGGAGAGGGAGAGAGGAAGGAGAGGGAGAGGGAGGAAGAAGAGAAGTAGAGGCTAACAATGAGCATGTGGAGAGAGAGAGGAGGAAATGGAATGGGGAGAGGGTAGGAACAGCAAAAGAAGGGGAGGCAATAGCAATAGAGAGCAAGAGAGCAAGAGGTCAAGAGAGACAGGAGGGTCAAGCAGCCCCTTTTATAGTGAGTCAGGTATACCTGGCTATTGCCAGGTAACTGTGGGGCAGAGCTTAGACAGAATGCTAACACTTATTGCTCTTGCAGAGGAATTGGGTTCAATTCCCAGTAGCCCCATAATGGTTCCCAACCACCCATAAATCCAGTTCTAGGATATGCCCTATTTTGTCTTCTGAAGACAATAAACACATACATGATATAAATACATGCATGCATGTAAAACACTCATACATAAAAATAAAATAGGTAAAATATCAACAAAATTTAAGTTCAAGTAAATTTCTCCAAATAATCAAAAAAGCATATAAGTCATTTAACTCTAAAATACCCATTAAGTTTTTTTTTTAATATATTTTTATGCCTTGTCTTAATGACAGTGAAAGGGTCCTTCTATAATTTATAATCAAATTAAGCATTGTGTTGTTCAGAATCCATGCAGCATCTGAATCCATTTCAAATTATTTAAATATTCTCTAAAATGGGCGCAGTAACATTTTTCTTTTCTTGTCTTTTTTCTGCCTAGGGAAGAATTCTATCACATCAGTCACAGGTTCTGTAGTTATGTAGTAAACTAAAGTTATGTGCTCTCAATGTTTTAATGTGGCAGTACTTACAGATTCACCTAAGGTGCTTAAAAGGTTATAGATTGCTGGACAAAATACCTTAGTGACAGTTTCAGAAGATTCAGAACTGAAGTTCAAGTTTCTGTGTTATTAGGTGCCACAAAATGATTTTACTGATACAAGGAACTCATGGGCCACAGTTATAATATGCACTTCTCAAACTTCATCGTACCTACTCATTCTCATTGTTCAGGCAAAGATACCACGATCACCTCCTAGAATCACTCTTTTGTGTTAGAAATATTTTTTTTTCTAAGTGAAGGAGGGTTTTTAATTTAAAAAGGAAAAAATTAATGAAATGATTTTAATAGACCAGAATTAAAAAGCAAGCAAGTAGGGGAGGAAAGAAGGAAGAAAGGAAGGAAAGAGTAAAAGAAATGAAAAGAAAATCTCAGGTCAAAATTGATAAGTATAGAATTTTTTTATTTTTACTATTTAAAGTAATATTTAATTTTAACTATGTTTTGATCATATTCTTTTCCTCCTTCAAGTTCTTTCAGACTCTCTCCCCTTTACTATGCACATAATTTTAATTTCTTTCCTTAAAAACAAACAAACATCCAATACAGCAAACACATAGAGACATACCATACCAAGAGTGGCACATTGAGCACCTGATCCTTTATAGACCCATTATTATTATACTCAATCATTATTATACTCAGATATAATTATAAACTATAAAAATTAATGTTATCTTTCAAGACTGACATTTCTAAATCAGTTGTTTTTCAGAAAAGTTATATAAAGTTTTCTAAGTTATTTTCTGCACAACTTTATGGGTACCTTCAAAGCCATTCTGCATTCCCGTGAAAAGTATTTTGTAAGAATGGATTTAAACAAAATCAGTGGCAGGGAACTGGCATTTACAGTCAAGAAGGCATTTCTCAACAAAATACTTACGTTCTGAAGCTTTTAGTGGTGGTGAATTTAATATGAACACTTACTTTAAAAGCACTCTATTGTCACTTATTAATGAAAATAAACTACTGATTATCATATTTAACCTGTCAAGATAGTATATTAAATAGTCCATGTTCTAGAGAAGAAATTTTATTTACTATAACATAAATATGAAAAATAAATATAATCTTTGTCTTCTTGGTTACATTTTAAAATCTTCTTTGCTTTTAAGAAATGTCTTACAATTCTCATACCATTTTAGCTTTATTACAAATGCCTTTAAGAATACAATTTATGTGGACCCTTTATCCACTTTAGAGCCAAGTTGGTTTTTGTTCTTCTCTTTAAAAATCAATTCACAAAACTGAGAACCGTGTTGAATAATCTACTGTATATGATATCATGCAGAAGTCTTTGCCATCTAATTTTGAGCAGTAAGAGCTTTACAGGCAGCAGAAGACAAGATTATTATAGACAAGGAATTTCTGAAACTTTTTAAACAACATGGCTCTTGCCTGGACATAGGTTCATGTTTTTTCTCTTCTTTTCTATTAACAGAAATAATGGATGACTGTTCAACCAATTGTAATGGAAATGGAGAGTGTATCTCTGGACATTGTCATTGTTTCCCAGGATTCCTTGGGCCTGACTGTGCTAGAGGTAATGTTGTTCTATGATTCTGATTATTTTAGAGAAGTGGTTCTCAACTTTCTTAATGCTGTGACCCTTTAATACAGATTCTCATGTTGTGGTGAACCCCAACCATAAAATTATTTCACTGCTACTTCATAAGTATAACTTTGTTACTTCTGTGAATCATAATGTAAATATAAGTATTTTCCAGTCGTCTTAGAACATGCCTGTGAAATGGTCATTTGACTCCCAAAGGAGTCATGAGCCACAGGCTGAGAACCTAGAGAAATGTCATTGGAAAACTCAACATTATGAGCAATAGTGGTGATAGAAACAATAGTTATATTAGCAATGCCAGCAGTGCTTGCCAACAATTGTTACCCAAATCTAAGCACTTAGTATGCCAACTGTATTCTAAACAGTTCTTATTGCCTCTTTTAATTCCTCCTTCCTACTGTGCTCCTATGAATTAGGTCTACTATTACCTCTACTTTGTGAACAAAGAAAGAACCTCAAAGTGAATGGTTAAGAAAATATAAGTGCCAACTGAGATTTGAACCTATATCATCTGAGCCAACTACCAACATACTACTTATATTTCTTGTATAAAGTAATTCATAGCAGTATGAGTTTAAAAGAAGGCCAAGTTAGAATTTGGAAATACCATCATGTAGTGAAATTTTAATCCAGCAACATGCCTGCTCTGGCAAGGGATCACATCCAAAGACCTAGGTCTGTGTGATCTGGCTTGAATACAGACATGTTCTTAGTACACAACTTTAATCCTGAACAACATGAAGATAAATTTAGTTTGTAGAAGGAAGCAGCCATGTTTGAAAGTGACTTCTAATTGAGGAGCAGACAAAGTGATGAATCTGAGAAAGATTTGACGGGATGAGTCAGAGATAGGACATGTCCAACTCTCATGAGGACAGGGAAAAGTAGTTACTTAAGAGCAGGGCAAAGTGAGTCAGACAAGGAGGACAGTTGTGAGTACAGTTCAGTTGTCTTCAGTTCCGTGAGTGCAGTTCAGCTGAGTTCAGTTCAGTGCATTTTGGTACAGTTCAGTTGAATGCAGTTGAGTTCAGCTGAGTTCATGCAATTCCATTTTGTTCAGTTCAGTTCATTCAGTCAGCATAGTCAGTACAGTCAGTGTTTGTGGAATTCAGAGGCAGCAATTCAGTGAGAAGCCAGTTTGAATCTATCAGCTTGGACAGGAGTTTTGAGCCAGAACAGCTGATTTGAACAAGCCAGCCAGAGTTCAGAAAGAACTAAAAAGGGTGAACTTATCCAGCTGTAAGCCTCCAAAATGACAATTACATCTGGCAAATAAAATTTACTTTTACACCATCATAGCTGGACATGGTGATGAATCACTAAATGGATATGAAGTTTAGAAAGTAAGAAATTGAAGTTCAAAAGTTAAACTTGGTAATCTTTATTGTTTCATGCACTTGCACATAGGTTCATTAATTGTTGAAAAGCTTTAGATAAATTGGACTATGTTTTCCTCTAGAATTGGAGTTATGATTTTCCAGATGCTTCCTGTTCATTTTCAATGTAGTCTGGTCTGCTAGGTTAATCTTTGGTTTTTTAGGGAAAAAAATTAAACTGTTCATTTACATTAAATTCCATTCTGCAGAGAATTTTAAAGCAGTTGGTAGGTTTCTTGTACCATAGCAGATCTTGTGAAATTAAGAATATGTGTATATATATATATATATATATATATATATATATATATATATATATATATATATATATGAAACAGAAGATGTGGGTACCGCCCTCAAAAACCTCATAGATTTAAAATGAACACATATAATAACAAAACAGAGTAGGTATTCTAGTAAAAATCTATAGAAGGTAATATTCACTGCAAATCTGTTTGTATAGCCCTTACAAAACCTTTTTCATATGAATAATATCCTATTTATTAGATTTTAATGTATATTTTGCTGTGTGTGTGTATGTGTGTGTGTGTGTGTGTGTGTGTGTGTGTGTGTGTGTTTTTGAGGAATTAAAAATCATCAAAGAGACAAAACCCTTAGCAAAAATTAGTAGCAGTGATAATAATTTGATATGATAGGATCAAAGTTCTCCACATAGGAAATATTCATAATTTATCTTTACCCAAGTTTTATAAGAGGAAAATTCTATCTGTAATCATGATCATAGGCTTATTTAATAAAGAATAAGACAAATAAAAATAAGACAAAACTATTACTTTTGCTATACTATTTTGAAATGATATACTAGAATCAATACAGAGTTATTCTTGAAGAATTTCAAAAGGATAAAATCATTACAACTTACTTGCCAACCTTTAGATTCATGCCCTGTGCTGTGTGGAGGAAATGGAGAATACGAAAAAGGCCACTGTGTCTGCAGAAATGGCTGGAAAGGGCCTGAGTGTGATGTTCCAGAAGAACAGTGCATTGACCCAACCTGCTTTGGCCATGGTACCTGCATCATGGGAGTTTGCATCTGTGTTCCAGGATACAAAGGAGAAATTTGGAGGAAGGTCAGAGTCCCATTTAAATATATTGCTTCAGGCTTTTCTCTCGCTGAATCTTCCATACTTTCATTCTATAACACTAGTAGAAAAAAAAGCAGTCTTTGCAAATAATGGATGTACAACATGCCCTTGGTACAAAGAGCAAAGGTTTGAGGTCAGGGAAGCTCATGTCTCTTCTGACAGCCTTATGGATTGCACGACACTGTTTCTATGACACCTGAAAAGCAGTAATGCAAAAGTGATATCTTTTAATTTCTAGTAGTTTTATAACTTGATAAATTTCAGCTTGATTATTTTAGGTGTTAATCATATGTTTTGATTATTACAGAGTCCTTTATGCTGCATAATGAAGCATTACATTTAAGAATGCAATAAAAAATAATGATATAGACATACTTGGAGACATTTTGCAAATATTTTCCTGGGGAGTGATTTGTAATTACCACTATTACTTTTGCTTTATATTACTTATTTATTCTTACATGCCTCATGATGAAACTTGACCTCCTTCCCTAAAAAAATAAAAAAAAATCAGACCTACCACTATTGAGTTTAAAGCAGAGGCTTTGTATTAAATTCACCCCAAAGGAGTTTTTAGAAAAAATATTTTTGAACTGGCTATAGTTTTATCATTTAAACAGACATATTGGAAAATAAGTTTACTAGTAATCAGACCATTTTCATGCCACATTCCTCAAATAAGACTGATTTCAGAAATAATATGAAACCATTACCATAGGAGATGGTCTCATCACTACTGCTGAAAATGCACTGTAATTGCTTTTCAAAGATCACTCATTAAGACTATTACACAGCATTCTAAAGGGTTTAATCTCATTCCACTCCATGAACAAGCAGGATTTTAGCTTTCCACCTCCTATTAGTGGCAGTAGAATATGGGTGTAAAAACTGTTTGTTCCGGTGAATTCCACTGGGTCTGTATAGGCACTGGAGTTCCTATGATATCTTAAAAATATTTTTCTATAATCATAAAATGATCCAACAAACTATCATTATATGTAAGTATAAATGCAGATGCTCTATAGACACAGACACACTTATCAACGAGGGATACCTATCACATCTAGAGTTTGCCATGAAAATCATGTAACCTAATTCATTAGAGTCTGCTGATTTAAATTTCATAAGCAGATAAAAAAGGGATTTACCATAAATTAGCCTTTTAATTGATCTCTAAGAAAATATGTAAAACAACAAAAATAACAAGGAAGAATGCTCACCATATTTAATGGCATAAGCTTTGCAAATACAATATAAAAATTTTGTACATCTTATATAACATATGAAGAACTTATAAGCTGTAACAGGCTATGGACAGTTTGTTTACAGACATGATGTCATTGTTTTTATTGACTGACTTAGTTGTCAATTTTTCAAAATAGAGAAGGGTCACATTGAAAATTCCTACTTCTAACTTCTTTTGAATACTAGAATATCTGGGCCTACATCAGCTAGAGTTAAGATCCTTTTAAACAGAACACATGGTTTCACAGTTTGCTTCCAATCAGTAATATCCTTACAAATACTGCATTTCCTCCACACCTGTCTTCCCTAGAAGGTTGATTTCATTCCTCCAATTTAAGTATGACAAGAATTTCTAGTTCATGAAGAAAGAAGCTGATAATAATTACCCTTCAGAATGAGCTTTATTAGGGAAACATCTCCATGGAAACCATGGGGAGCCATGCTTGGGCCTTGGGTGGAAAAGAGCATTATGAGAACGTTAAGAGAGATAGCTTGAAGTGGGAGACTAAGAAACATAGCTATTACATATGCCACCATGGGGGCGGGGCCTACAAAGCAGAGAGAGCCCTCACAGGGACCCTCTGAACAAAGATTCCTGACTTTTACAGCTTTCTAGAATTTAGCAGGAAATTCTACACCATAGAATTTAGTTGAACCTAGCTTATGTGAGAAGAACTATGTAGAAGTCAAGTACTAAGTAGGACTTACAAAACAGTGGCAAGTGGAAGACCTGGAGTTGTTTCCTCCCCAACTTTGGCCAAGGTCTTTAAGTTCTAACTTTCAATTATTAAAGGTGGGAAACTAGACATACCAAACATTACTTAGATGAATTGAATGTAACACGCCTCTTAAGAAAATAAATTAAGTGGCATTTGTTTATTATTTTATTATTCTTGTTGTACATTGGCAGAACCAAATAGTGTCCTTCTAAAAATAGTCTGTATCATGGACTTTACCTCTTACTCAAAGTTCATGAATCAAATTAGATATACATGTAGATATTTTATTTTATGATAAACTCAGTTATTAAACTATTGTTCTAATGACATTGAGATCTTGGTCTAATTATGATAGCAATAACACCAATTATAATAGACCTTTTGTGGTAACAAGCCACACCCAAGGAGTAAGTCAGACTTTGCCAATTCATTGAGGTTGCATCAATGTATTCCCATTGCTTCAAATGTACTTCAAAGCATAACCAACACTAAGACAAAGTAGTATAATCTCATGTGTACAGAAAGAAAAAGAATATGGAAGTCAACCTTCCCATGTCACACAGAACAGTTAGTGGAAAGCACAAAACAATTTGCTATGAGGCAAAAATTTCTAGACTCACAGAATCAGAGACAAATAGAAATAGGCTTATTCTAAGATGACAAACATATGTCACAGTGTTCTGGTAGAAGAAGGAGGCATAAAGAAAGTTTGAAATACAATTAAAAATGTTGCATTGTTGGTGCTTCTGAGGAATAAACATGAGGTTGTAATAACTGTGTAAATTATCTTATTTCATACAACAGCATTCACCTCACCAAATAAGTTATCCAATTAAAAACTCTACTAAAAACTCCTAGATGCATTAAGTAAAACTTTGATTCTAATTTCAGAAAGGGTAAAGAATGACTTATCAAAAACTCTCAGACATTTTTAAAAAGCTGAGAAATTCCTACTGAGGGTCTACACAGGTCCGCCCACTCATTTGTGTGGGGAGTATCACTGACTGTTCAGAATTGCATGCAGCATATGTGTGATTTTCTTCTTCCAAATTTAGGTTGCAACCTTTATCATACCCTACCATATTTTTAAGTGTTAATAATCTTCTGGTTTGAACACAATGTTTACATGAGTCATTTTATTGCCTAATTAAAGCAACATTAATGAGACAATACTAGGAAATCAATGTATCTTAGTTCCATAATCCCACACCTCTTCTCTCTCAACCTCCATGGTTTTGTTTTGTTTTGTTTTTGATATTCAGAGGACTGCTTAGATCCAATGTGTTCTAGCCATGGCATCTGTGTCAAGGGAGAATGTCATTGTTCTACTGGCTGGGGTGGAGTCAACTGTGAAACTCCACTTCCTATATGTCAAGAGCAGTGCTCTGGGCACGGAACTTTTCTTCTGGACACTGGAGTTTGCAGCTGTGATCCCAAGTGGACAGGATCTGACTGCTCTACAGGTAGGTGGGGTTTTCTCTGTGTCTCTGTGTCTCTGTCTCTGTTTCTCTCTCTGTTTCTCTGTCTCTGTCTCTGTTTCCTCTCTCTCTCTCTCTCTCTCTCTCTCTCTCTCTCTCTCTCTCTCTCTCTCTCTCTCTTTGTTCCTCTACTCTCAAGTCTACCTGATCATTTCCTTAAGGTACTACATTGTAAAATCTGGAGTGTATAACTTCATTAATCATAATAAGTTTCCATGTATTTCCTAGGTCAGTATTTTACTGCCATTTACTTTTATAGTTTTTGCAATATGTTTCTCTGTGATAGGTGTATGTGGTTTACCTTTTGTTCTCTTTGTTTCTTCTACTGTAGTTACTTCAATATTCTTCAAATTTCCTACAGCCTATTCTTGGCAGATTCTTTCAAATCTCGATCACTACAAACTTGATAGTCAATGTATTCCTTGAGTAACTCATCATATAAAAACATAACAACCACAGTATTCTACCATATTTAATATATTGCCAAATTGTCTCCAATTATTATCATTATTTCTGAAACATTGTTTCTTTTCCTCATTCTTTTTTTTTTTTTTTTTTTTTTTTTGGTTTTTCGAGACAGGGTTTCTCTGTGTAGTCCGGGCTGTCCTGGAACTCGCTCGGTAGACCAGGCTGGCCTCGAACTCAGAAATCCGCCTGCCTCTGCCTCCCAAGTGCTGGGATTAAAGGCGTGCGCCACCACCGCCCGGCCTTTTCCTCATTCTTTAACCTAACATCTTCCACACTTCTCTCCTGTATACACATAAGCTCCTTATTAAAGGATCACCACAAACTATTAAAACTTCCTGTCAAGTGGCAGTTGAGTGTGGAGACTGAGAGAGACAGAAGCCTGGTCTAACCAGTTCAGGTCTGTGTGTGTAAAAGGAAGAAATGCCAACAACTGATGGGGGAGGGGGAAAGCACATGGGCAGAAATGCAGGTTTCATGTAGAGGGACCAGACATAGTGCTTGATTGTGTGTGCATGCTGGAGATGTTTGCATAAGGCATAAGTAGACATTCCAAGCAAGGGGTTGAGATTCAAGGATGGAATTATAAAAGATTCAATTCTGTTATACAGCTCTGTCAACATTCAGTATGGATGGGGAAGGTCCATGTATTATTGGGAGAGTCATTTTCATCAGTGGTGTAGCCACTGATAAGATGTTCTTACTCAAGCAAATAACTCTCCAACCCACAACTCAGCAAGAAACTCTAATTAAACTGAGTGAAAGAATACTTTCATGGGAAAGAAAGTATGACCTGCATTTGTTGAAAAGAAAGGTTCTAGAAAAAGAAGGAAGCTGATGAGAAACAGTAATAGGTTTTAAAATTGACTACAAGTATATATATGTGTGTGTGTGTGTGCAAAACTGTTAAACAATAAAAATAAAATGACTATAAACACATCATAAACTTGTGGTGAATTCTCTGTGCATTTTTCATCAGACCAAGGAGAGCCCAAGATTGCCTAGAAAGAATATAGAAAATGGTGATCAAGTAATAAATCCATGGAACATCAATATGTCTTTACCATATTAGAGTCCTTAAAGTCAAGTCAATACTTGACTCCTAGAATTGAGGATGTGGCTCGGTAGCAAAGGCTCTGGATTTAATGCCCAGAAGTGCAAAACATTCAACAAGAAAGGACAAAAAGCACTTGTTTGTTTATATACAACCAGCTTACGTGTATTGAGAATAAAGAGTGACCCTGTATCAAATCTTTGCTCCTTCGGATCTCAAATATCCCATACATATTCTTGGTGCCTTAAAATTAGATAAAGTTCCTCTTAGTGTATCACTTATCAGTAGCATGAATTCAAATGTTTCTATTTAAAATGAGAAATATATAGTTTCTCTTTTCAGTGTTACCTGCTATATTAGCTACTTTTCTGTTACTGTGATAAACACCATGAGGCAATTTAAGAAAGGGCAATTTATTTTGTCTTATGGTTTCAGGGGAATAAGAGTTTGGATGATAGTAAAGGTACACAACATGCTGTGTTGTGCCAGCAGGAACGTGATGCTAAAACCTCAAATCTTGAATCACAGCAGAAGGCAGAGAGTGCAAACTGGAAGGAAGTAGGCAAGATTTTACTCTCAAAACCTGCTTCCAGTGACATGCTGCCTTCAGCCAAGATATAATTCCCAAAACTTCCCGCAGATGGCCATCTACAGTGAACCAGTGTTTATAGGCCCAAACTATGGGAACACAATTGTTATCCTAACTAGTATACATGCATTTCCTAATATGCAATGTCATGTACCAGTCTTACAGGCTAGGAAGAAAAGGCCTGTTACAAAGGGGACTTAAGGAAAGATGGCTGATATTTTGAGGTTGCAGTCCATCATTGTAGAGAAGTCTTGGCAGCAGAAATATGAGACAAGTCAGAGGACAAGAGTGGCAGGAATGCTGAAATTCAGTTCACCTCCTTTTTATTTAGTTTAGGATCCCAGCCAATAGTAACATGGCACCATCCTGCACATTCAGAGTCAGTCTTCCCTGTTCAGCTTAATCTTTCTCTAGAAACACCATTGTAGACATAGCCAGAGGTGTTTCCCTGGTAAATCTAAATCCAAGCCAGATGATGTCAAAGATTAACCATTACAAAGGTATTTAAGGAAGGTAGTATTGTGATCACATCTGCAATTTAAAGAGATCTTTCTGGAAAACATTTGAAAAACTAATTTAAAATTATATTCATGTGATGAAGAAATCTAAGGACAATGTATGAAATACAATAAACATTTCTGATACAAGTTATGAAATAGGAGTTAGTAACCACATGGGTGCCCCATGCTATAACCTGCTGAAAGTATAGAGGATTGGCATAAAGCCAAAAGAAGCTGGACTGTGTAGTGTAGTTCAAAACCAGCTTGTACTATTTTGTGAGACCCTGACTCAAAATAAGAGGACTTTAAAACTTCATGGGTCTAAGTGAAGACTGAGATTTTATTAATAGTGATTTGAATATTATTAACATGCTGCATAAATGGTAGAAACACTCAGTGAGATTAGTTTGCATCTATCAAAGTATTTTTCTTAACTACCTTTTCTGTGTTGTTTGCTATGATCTTGGGATATGCACTGCCATCAGGAATTGTGAGACAGATGATAAATAGTAGAAAATACATGGGAGTAATTTTTTCAGCATGAGGAAACAGCGACATTAAGTAACTGACTCAAGGTCATAATCCTGGTGTGTTGCAAACCTATGTGTAGAAATCAGAACTGCTAATATCATGCTAATTTGTGTTTTTATTTTCAGCTTTATACCACCATATTCCTACTGAAATAAGACAGGAGTTAGACAAGGAATGCTCACATGAATAAATTCTCTTATTGAAAAGCAGATGAAAACATTAAACACCAAGTGTGTGAATGGAATATTTTTGTCCAGAAAACCTGCACCAAAGTCACATTCATTCAGTTCAGGCCCAATAACAACACCTCACTAGAAGAATTTCTTATTCACACAAGCACAAGGGTGAATAGATATGATCCTAAATCCAATAGCCTCTCAGTAAAAGGCTCCCTAATAAACCTCCCAAATTGAAAAATAGGGAAAGGAAATGCTTTCCAAATCTCCAGTGTCATGGTAAGAATAGTCCTTCTGTGATTTTTAAGCTCTATAAAGGTTGTTCCCAAAGAGCATATTTAACCATGGAGATGATCTCACTATGCAGACTCTTAATTGAGTGTTTCTCAGTACAGGAAGCAATTTAGCATCTGATTCTGATAATGGATCGTGTCATTTCAAAGGTGGATATGCTCTTTGCCATTGATCATCTTCCTCCTCCAAGTACATGAAGCTGCTTAGCTGTTGGCATGTTAACTATGCTGCTTGATATCAAGGGGACTGCAGAAAATCATCTGCTGATTATTTTTAGTCTGTTTTCCAACCTACAGTATTGTTTGCAGCCTTGATACTTGACATAAACTTCTTTAGCCTGATAGTCTCATGACACTTCACAAAGGTTAACTCATTAGTCTTTAAAATACCTCAAGAGGAATGTAATAGAAGCTTGTTATATCATGGGTTAGATTTGGATATACCACAGGTCAAATTGTGCTCTCTTAAAACATAACTCCTTGCTGTAAAATCTCAGTAATACATTTAGCCTGTTGTAAGGGTATTGGCCCTGGCCTCTGAGATCAGCATTGTAAAATATGCCTACTATATTTCTTTGGTAAGATCTGACTTCTCCTGGACACAGTCTCTTAGGGGAGCATAAAAGTAAAATAAAGAGTTCTGTATCTCTTTTTTCTTAATGAAATTGATCTGAGACACTCTGTCATTCCTCACAAATAATAGATAATACAATTCATGGAAGTAAGCATTTATATGAAGAGGGCAACTCTTGCCCTTGCTCTGCTACAATCACTCTTATAATAGGTGTGCCTTAGAAGTAGATTAACCAGTTAGAAATGTACAGAGTTATAACGACTAAGGTGATTCTGAACATGCTATTTGTTATACATCAGAAACATTTGAAGGATTATCATCATATGTCTCATCCAAAGAGGGTATTAGATACTAAAGATCTCAGAAGAGTTTGTTTTGAAAATGTTTGCTTTTAAGCCATCCTTTGACATTTGCTCCTATTTCCATTAGAAAGATAGGAAGGTTGATGTAGTTGTAGATGTAGGTGTCTGCATGTATGAATATATTCACAGAATGGTGACTTTGAGTAATACACTTAATTTAGTTGTGCCTCAGATGCATCATGTGTGAAATGGTAGATTAGAAAAAGACCCTTGAGGTCCTTTCTAATACTGAAATCTATGACTCTTGATCCTGAATATTAGACTATTGACATCAATTATTAATGGTTTGTGGATATAGTCCATTAACTATCCTAACTCTCAAAATGTTTGTGGTGAAATTATATTAAGTGAGAATAGTTCTTATTATAAGAACAGACTCGTACGTTGACATATAGAACATGTTTTTAAGCATTTAAAACTGCAGAAGAAAATGCACACTCATGGAAACATGCATATATGTACATATATATTATTTTCATTATAACAATGTTTCACTATGTTTTTAAGTGTTTTCTAATGGATAGGGATATGCATCTACTAATAAAAAGATAATTAGCAGAGAAAGTCATAAGGGATTCATATAATAATTGTTACTAAAAAACTTTCCTTGAATATGCAAGCAACATATGCTTTAAAACACTGTCAGTTTCTTCTTTTACTGAAAACGCCAATGATAAAATGATTTCATCTGACTATCTCTAAGACATACAGCACATCACTTCCTGCAATTGCTAATAATTGATTAGATCTTTTAAAGTGAGTCATGCATACACAGAATTTTCTTCTAATATTATAGCTACAATGGGGTCATAGATACTATTTGACAAAGAAGCTTTATTAAAGATGTACATTCTATGAGGATGACTTATAACCATTCATCATGCTGCTAAAGAGAAAAATCTATTCACATATAAGGTAACTAGGATATAGTTTCTTCAATAAAAAGAAATTAGTAAATTAGTAAGCAGAAGAGAAAGGTAGGATTGCAAATACTTTTCTCTCTGCGGTTGTAGACACTCCCTGATTTCTTAGGAATGGTGATAATGTCTCACAAAAGGAAAAACGAACTTCACTAGTGAGCAGCAGTATTAATGCATCCTAATGCTACAGATATAAAAGCTTAGTTAATGGCAACGCGTCACTGAAGCATGATGCTGGAAATGATGGGCATGGTGTGTTAACAGTAAAAAAGAAAAAAAAAGCTTCTGTTTAATTCATGCATTCATGCCAGCTTATTTATTTTAATCTGATGCTCAAGGTATAACACCTATGCTGAAATTTATTTTAACTCGCTTTTAAATTCACTAAAACTAAAAGACAGACTTGGAGGTGATTCTGATATGATTAGTTAGTATTTTTAAAAGCCTGCTCTTGCAACACTGTTGCATTAACTGAAGTTAGGTCCAAACGTTAACAATAGATTGTTGAAATAAGTGAAGTTCCTTGGTGACACTAGAAATGCAAATGAAAAGCATCCTTAAAAGCATCCTGAGCCAAATTAAGTGTGTGAAACTGCATATGCAGAAATATCTTTGGAGGTAGATATGAAATGGAAAAAAAATCGCACCATTATAATGATTTCTTAGCAACACATCCTACTCAGACATGGTTTGTCACCCCCAAGCCTTTTTTTTTTTTCTCAAGTGAATATAGAAACTGAACCCAAATATATTCTTCAATTTTAAATTTTCTTATTTATATAGAAGGTCCTGTAAATACACCCTAATTTTCTACACAAATGTGTAACTGTACATTAAATATTTGATATTTTCAAAGCACACCTTTTTCTCATTTTGTTCTGAGACAATAAAAAAGCACACCTGTTATGCCATCATTAGCAGGCAGCAATGCAAAAAATACAGTGAAACTTTGACAATTTGACAAGTCTAAAGTGAGAGGCAAATTTCCAGAGGCCTCTGTAAATCTGAGATAAGTCTACTATTTTAGGACATTATAACTTCAAATTTATTTTGAAACCCAGGGACTCATATCATTTGTGAAGCAGGGAAATCAAGTTACACATGAGTGCAAGCATGGACACTTCCTGATCTAGCTAAAGTATAGTATAAGGAATTTATTGGGACAGACTGACAGGAGCATCAAAAGCAAACAAGCATATTTTGATTTTCACTGCTGGATGCATTCTTCTCATTTTCTCAATTATTCTGAATTTTAGACTCATTTACTATTTGCCATGTGTTTAGTTTCATATTTAACTACATGAAATAAAAATAGACCTGGAAAAATATATTCAAAGGTTTGTCTATTCTTGTGTGTAAGATTCTATGAAGAAAGCAATCACTTGGCACCCACTTTCATAGTTCACCCTGTAGTCCTACTAGTCTTCTGACAGAGAAGATAGAAAAGTTTGATAGCAAGATAACTAAGAGAGACAGAATGTAGAAATCAACTGGATAAAATCAACCAAGTGAACTTGAAGGTAGAACAGAATACATTATCCCAATCCTGCACACAAAAATTAGTTGATTAGAGATGAAAATGTGTATCCCAGATATCCTAGTTTGCTGTCTATTGATGTGATAAACACTATCACCAAAGCTACTTAGAGAAGAAATACTTATGGTTCTCTGTCATAGTCCACCATGAAGGAAAGATAGGGCAGGAACTCAAGGCAGAAATCTTTTGACAGGAACTAAAGCAGAGGTCATGGAGGAGTTATGCTTACTAAGTTGCTTTTATGACTCGCTCAGCTTACATTTTTATACAACCCAGGACTACCTACCCAGGAATGGCACCATTCACAGTTGTCTGGTCCCTCTTATACCAATTAGTAATTAAGAAAATGTCCCATAGACTTGCCTATAAGCCAATGTGATGAATATTTTTTCAATTCACATTTCTTCTTTTTGTATGACTTTAGCTTGAGTCAAGTTGACAAAAACTAACCAGTATACTACGTATACCCACTAAACATTCCTATAACTAAAGAATCCTACATTTATGGGACCATTTTCTTCACCCTATCATATGACCACATTCATGTTATTCAAATGAAGATTACAGACTATACTTTGATTACATCAAATATCTATTGGATTGCTCCAGAGATCTGATTTAAGTGCATATTCTTCTGACTTATTGGAGAAAATGACAAGAGGGTTTGAAAGTACCTATACATACAAATAACAAAATTAGAACTAGAAGATTATATTTATATGTTTGTGAATAGGTATTACATATAGATAGATGATACATAGTTGATATTTTACATTTTTAAACAACAACCACAAGGAAGCAAGAGCTAACAAGAAATGATATGGGCTTTTGAAACCACAAAGTTTATCCCCCAGTTACACACCATCTCCAAGAAGTCCACATCTTTCCAAACAGTTCAACCAATTTCTGGCTAATATGAATAGAGCAGCAATGAACATAATTGAACAAGTGTTTCAGTAGTAGGATGAAATATCCTTCGGGTATCCTGTGGTATAGTGGGGTATCTTTTGGATATATGCCCAAGGTAGTATAGCTGGATCCTCAGGTAAATCTATTTCCAGTTTTCTGAGGAACTTCCAGATTGGTTTCCAGAGTGGTTGTACCAGTTTACAATCCCACCAACAAGGGAGGAGTGTTCCTGTTCCTCCATATCCTTGCCAGGGTCTGCTATCCCCTGAATTTTGAGCTTAGCCATTCTGATTGGTGTAAGGTGGAATCTCAGGTTCCTTTTATTTGCATTTCCCTGATGACTAAGGACTTTGAACATTTCTTTTAGGATATTTCTTTTTGCCTGTTTGTAGGATAATCTGGGTGGAGTCTCAGCCTGAGGACACTAGTCCCTTATTCCATTTCAAATCAGGCCTTTCTTTCAGTTTCTTGTCCTTTAGAGCACAAGACTTATCTCCAGTATTAAATTTCCTGGTGGACTTTTTCTTCTCAAACAGTATAATTTTTACTTCTTTTTATCCTACTTTTGATTTTTCATTGTAGATTACATAAGAGTGACCATTAATATTCACACAGAATCAGTATTGTTAAGCTACCATGAAATCTAATTTGGCCAGAGAAGTTATTCCAAAATTTTTCAATTTGGCATCTGGATGACTCCTTGGACAAGAGCAAAAAGCAGCTACATTTATTGTCAAAATATCACAATAGTCTCTAATGAAATTATTAAAAATCTTCCCCCTCTAAAAGCTCTTGAGCTGGGCATCCATTGTCCACATTGTTCTAAGAACAGCTGGCTTCCAAGCTCCTACCAGGATGGCCCATTAAATACTCCAACTACTTTGCTAGAACAAAATACTCAAATCTTCCATATTTCTCCAAAAGCAGCATGGTCAGGCTTGTCACATCAAAACCTCATTCCTGGTATCAACTTCTGCCTTAGTTACTTCCCTACTGTTGTGAAGAAACATTATAATGAAGGAACATTATAATATAAACCACTTAAGTAGGTTCAATGGGTCAAAGTGCTAAAATTCATAACCATAGTTCTGGGAAGCATGGCCACAGGCAGGAAGATTTGACATTGGAATAGTAGCTAAAAGCTTACATGGCTTGACAACAAAGATAAAGAACACAGAGCTAACTGGAAATGTTTTTTTAAACCTCAACCATTTCTAGTGACACAACTTCTATAACAAGCTCATATCTCCTAAACCTTCCCAAATAATCTTACCACCTGTAGACCAAGGATTTAAATATATGAACTTATGGGGACCATTCTGATTCAGAACACATAGTATGATTGCTTTTTTCTTTTTCAAAATTTATTCTTGAGAATTTCATATATGCACACAATCAAATATGATCATGCCCACATTATTTGCCTACCAACTGTCTCCTGAGTCCCCACTGAAACATTTTACCTTCCAAATTCTCATCTTGGTTTTCGTTTGTTTGTTTTGGGGAGTTTGTTAGTTTGCTTTGTAATATCCCACTAAGTCCAATTATTGCTACCAATTTGTGCATATCTATGGAGCCATCCACTATAGCATAGGAATTCTACCAAAGAGTGATTTTCCCTTCCCCAGATGTTATCATCAGTCAGTGTCTCATTAGTTATGGATGGAGGCTTGTGAGCTTCTCCCTTACCCATGCTGGAAATTTGGTTGGCTTCACCTTGTTCAGGTCTTGTATAGATAACCATGACTTCTATGAGATAATGAATGTAATAACCATGTCAAGTCCAAAAGATAGCATTTCATAGCACTCCTCTCTACCTTTTGGCTTTTCTAATTCCTCTAATGTTATGTTATCTGAAACTTGATGAGGATGACATGTAATATATTTGATTTACTACTGAGCACTCAATAGTCACTTATTGTCTGCTCTTTAACCAATTATGAATCTCTTTATTAACTTTCACCCAGTTTTAAAAGAAGCTTCTTTTACTACTGTCGAGAGCTTCAGATGTCTATGGATAAAAACATAAATATTTAGAAGGCAGCATGACCACATAACTACTTTGCAAAATAACAGTACTGTCCTTTACCCTTAAGACGTATACCTCCCTATCTATGGGATTCCAGTCTTCTTTATAGTATCAGAAATTATTTCTCTTTGATGAAGCAAGCATAAAATCCAATCAGAAAGTAGTTGGCTACCCAACAATAGTCATGTCATTATTACACCAATGTATACGTCTTGCCTGGAGAGTGGTTATTGTAGCAAATAAATTTCAGTGTTAGGTAAGATCATTGATTTCTTTTCTGCCCCACAAATGTCATAGCATCTTCAAGGATTATGAAATATAAACAATAGGGGCAAGTTTCTCAGGTAGTTTGAGATTAATTTCTCTAAGTCCTACAATTCAAGTATATGGTGTTTCAGCAGTATTGTAGTCTGATAGATAAAAGTAGATAGGTGGATAGATGGATAGATAGATAGATAGATAGATAGATAGATAGATAGATAGATAGACAGACAAAGAGATATACTGATATATATATACAAATATATATAAGGTGTGTGTATGTATGTATTACATCTGAAGCATTTTCTCCATTTCACATGTAGATACTTGATATTACACAAACTCAGAGTTCAGATAAAAATACAGTCTCCACTCTGGATCATCATTGAATTTTAGGTCAATCAGTTCAGCAGATGATCACAGGTATCTTAATCGAGCAAGACTTCCTTAAAGCCTTGGGTGCATTATCACTATGAAACCTAATTTGAAAATCTAACAGCTGTCTTTTTAGACTAAATTCAGAATTTAATTCATTTTCTGTAATTAGCATGTTTACACTCCAAGTTTTAAAAAAAAAAAAAAAAGAACTCGTAAGTTTCACTTAAATCAAGGAATTATTCTACTAATGAGTAAGTAAACATATTAGAGTTCAACAAACCTTGAAAAGCTCATTCCATGCTAGCAAAATGGTTCAGATAATGTGCAGTAAAAAAAAAAAAAGAATTCTCAAAGGTATTGTTCAGAAGATAGTTTTGAAACCATAGCAGTCAAAATCAGTGAGGTTAACAGTGAAGTCAAGAGTAGGCAGCTTCAACAATCAAAGCAATCCTCCCACACTTCTCTGCTACATTCATTCAGTTTTTAATTGAATTCTCCATGTCAGGCAATGAAGCTTTCAACACTGTAAATATGATTGCCTATCTAACAGTCTTCTTTTTGTTCCTTTATAATCATTATTTGATAAACTTCTTAGTATAAGTGAGGAATAGTAACACTAGATGAGATTATAGGCAATGCTTTGTACTTTATAAAAGAGGAAACTGGGTCACCAAAATGTTGAATGACTTTCATGTGGTCATAGAATTTGCTGGGTTCATATTTAATAAGATAACCAAGCCTCGTGATTTCTCATTTAAATATTGTATCTAAATATCATTCACAAAGCTTGTTTCAATTCACTAGATGATATTCCATTTTTGTTGTCAACACTTTCACTGAATCTCTAGGAAGCTGGCAGTGAACACACCCAGGGAAGTATCCTCAAAACTTTCTTTTTCCTAGCAAACAGAGTGTTATGAAAATTGTCACGGTTTCAAGCAGAAAAATATTCAGACAGAAATAAAGTCAAACCTTGGGTCTTTTTCTCAGCTACTATGTGATCTTGAAGAGGTTTCCTGACACTCTGAGACTCTTATGTAGACTCCAGAATGGGAATAATTCCCAAGTTCCAGGTAGTTGTAAGGTTAAATGACATTCTATAAAAGCATCCCCAAACATAGTGTTTCTCACACAGAAGATACTAAATTATGATAATAAATGGTTGCTATTATTGTCATTATATTTCAATTCTCATTGTAAAGACATATTTCAGAGACAAATCTTTTATATGAAGAGATAAATTAGTAGCTGTCTCAAGAAATTCATTTTCAGACACTGTGAGCCTGAATTAATTTAAAGGAATATGAAAATTCTTTCTACTCCAAAGTCATTTCATTCTTTTGTCCTTACCCAGATGGTTTTGTTTCTTGTGTTTCCTGAACACAGATAGATGGTTTACTTGAAAAGGTGGCTACAAAGTAGTTGTTCCATCTCTTCATTCCCTTTCTGTGAGCTCTGTTATTCATTATAAAATATTGTTCAAAGGAAATTTATATTCCTTGTGTGTTCAGCAACAGGAATTACCACTCTCCAGGAAAACAAAAGGTGGCTTAAACAAGACAGAAGTATGATTTTTCTCTGAGGCAAAAAAAAAAAAAAAATCTATCTAGTGGCAGATAGCACAGAAGTTCTTGGAGATTCTGAAAGAAAAAAAAAAGCTACTTTCAGCTCACCACTCTTTTAATCCTACAAGGACCACTTATACTCACATTACACAATGGTAGCCAGTTCTCTAGCTAAAATGTCCTCATTTAAGGTAAGAAATAGTGTGGTATGGGGTCTTTTTACCTTCACTTTCTTCATTGAATCCATACCTAGAAACATCTACTTATTTCTCATTGACCAATAACAATCATACACCCACATACATGTAAGAATGGGAGATATATTCTTTATTTAAAGAAACAGAAACAAATGACAAAATTTTACCCATGCTTTAAAACTCCCATTCAAACAACATAAAATGACAATGTGTGCCCAAGCTAAAGACAAATGACAGAAATTTTAATTTGTGTTCTCCTCAGTAGTATGCTTTTACTAAGGACCTTTCTTTAAGATGTATACAGAAAGTCAATTGAAGTACCTGGTTATTTTTGTGTTGATTGCATGTTGAAATATCTTGACTATATTGACTAAAAAATAAATACTAAGAAAAATAACACTGTATTTTTTTACTTTTTAATATAGCTACTGAAAAAAACATACAACAATCCAATTTTGACTCTGCTAGTCATTATAAAATATCACTGAAAGAAAATTTATATTCTTTTTATGTCAGCTAAGATTGGAGTTCAGCAACTGTTCATAACCTACTTAGTCTATTTAGTGTTTGTGAAGGTTTGAATGAGATGCCCCCCGTAAATCATAGGCCTTTGGGTATATAGTCTTCAGTTGATTGCTCTTTAGAGAGAATTAGGGGGTCTGACATTGCTGAAGGAGGTATGTTACTAAGAGTGAACTCTGAGGTTTCTGAAGACTCATGTTATTTAACCTTAGCTGTTTCCACTGCCTATATGTGGTTCAAGATGTATGCTTTCAGCTATTCTTTCCACCAAGTCCTGTCATTGTAGATTCAAACTTTGGGAACAATAAACCCCAAACAGGTGCATTCTTTTCTAAATTGATTTGATAACAGCATTCTATCATAGCAATAGAAAAATAAGTAGTAGTGTTTCTCATATATGCATGTGTTTAGAGATAACCAACTGGGATTGGATAATATGTCAAGGAGTTCATTAGAGAAAAGTAATTTCTGCCTCTCTCAGTAACTATTGATTGCCTGTAACTTCTCACAAGGTGTGGGGTCTTGAAAAATTTCCCCCATACACATTGACATGTCAACTCAAACTAGATACTAGGAAAGGAGGACCAAGTAAGCATCTTCATTTTAAATTTTTTTCATTTTTTAAAAATGTATTCCCTTTTCATTGGATATTTTATTTATTTACATTTCAGATGTCATCCCCTTTCCCCATTTCCCCTCCCTAGAAACACCTATGCCATCCCTCCTCCTCCTTTTTGCTTTATATACCATTTTAATTACATGCATGTATTAAGGTCAGTTCTAAGTTAAGGGTCCAGGAATACAATAGATGCAAATAGTCAAGGAACAAGCAAGACAATAAACACAAATAGTCAAAACAACAAGCAAAGCATTAAACACAATTCTGTGAACACTCCCATTAATCATTGTTTCTAAGGGCTTATTTAGGATGACCAAAATATCTGAGCCAACTTCCCTGTCCTAGCCCAAAGTCATTTTTATGACTTAAGCCTGCTTCCATGTTCTAGTCTAAAATTTAGATTCCTGCCTAAAATTACTTCTTGTTCTAGCCTAATGTCATATTCCTGCCAAGCAGCCCATTTCCTTGTCATGGGCCCATGTCAGATTCTTGCCAAGCAGCCCCAAAGGCTCTCTCATTTTAATTTTTATCAGTCTATATTTAATGAACATGACTCCTTCTTCCCCTTGAAATACATGAGAACATGATTGAAATGATTTTTATGAATCTGTGGTCTGTCAGTACAGTATAAAAACCACTTAGTCCATATTGAGCTCACCTAACTTTTTGTTGATTTAAACATAAATATAAACAAATTCTGGAATAGCTATTCCAAAATGTGAAATAGCGAAGACAGAGTTCATTTTGACTTTTTAGAGTATCTATCTTAAAGATGGTAGTTTAAAAATGTGAAGATAATCCTAGTCAAACACCATATACAGCAAATAAAATGTATAATGACTACCCCCAGGCTGGATACAGGCAATTTCACAGATTTATCCTGCAGTATATGCACATATGGAATATATGGTATGTGTGTGCATGAATTTTTCTTTTGTTTAATATTTCCCTCACTAAAAGATTAGGTTTTGGGAAAACTACCTACATAGTTCCTTAAAAATTTCTGGTAAAAAGAAACTGAACCAACCACAAACCTCTAAGTTGCTCTTAAATATAAGAAATAATAAATAAAGCATGGATAAAAGTTTAAAGATAGTTTTTAAAAGACTCTACATCTAAGAAAAATGTATGCCAGTTGACAAGAGATTTAGAATGGTGGAGGTAAATTATTTCCAGATCACCAAGAAACTAAATTGGGACCCAAGGAAGAAAATCCAAGTTGTTTGAGTCATAAATTCAAAAGCATTCTACCTAATATTTTCTATGTTTTCAGTTATTTTTATTTCTATCTACATGGAAAAGAAAAGATGCAGAGCTCTCATTTGTGGGAAATTAGCTGTACTTAAAACAATGTCTTATAATTATATTAAATGAATCAGAAAGTATAGTTCAAATGACCTCATGGCTGTAATTGACCCAATCTAGCAAACAAATCCTCTGGTTTCAGAGTTTGTAGACTTCTAGTTTTCTGCTTTCTGAACCAGATCATCTGCATTATAATAGGGCTTTTAAAATTTTAATTGATTTTAACTAATTAGTAAAAGTTTATATACATATACGTTGATGCATGATATGCTTTGGCATGTGCAAACATCATCCAATGGCCAAAGTGGGCTATTTGATATCGCACTACCTCACACAGAAATCAATTTTTTATGACAAACACTGAAAATCTCTTAGCAAATTTTCAATTATCTTATTTTTGTTAACTATGATCACCATGACATATTAGTAAGCCTCTTCAACACATTCATCCATATCTTATTCCATTTTAATGATTTCAGTGATGATTATGGTCATGATAATAGCAATATACTAGCTTCACAAATATTATCCATTTAGTGTTTATGACAAGTCAGTATTTCCAATGTACTTTCTATATAACAGTTTTAATGCCAAGTATTACGGAGAAATAGAAAATATTCTATTGGGCAGAAACATGAAAATACTGCATGAGTTAGATTCCATTAAGAAATTCACAAAGTGCATTCCTTATTATAGATTTTAAACAACCCTGCATAAAGAAATTTATCTAAAAGAGCTTCCACACATCTTAGATTAAGAAACTCGGTTGTCTCACATCTCTTCATATCGTATAGAAGTACTAGTTCTTAGGAACATAGCTTAGGACACAATGCATAAAGTGCTACTGGTGGTTTTCATAAGAGGAAATGAAAACATAGAGACATTCAGCAACCTTGAATCACATAACCTTTAAGAGGAAGAATTTTAAATCAAAGATAAGCTGAATTTTATTCCCAAGCATGTATCCATCATTAACTTGTACAGAGTCAGATACCATCTATCATATACTCCTTAGCAGCTATGATCAAATTGTTCTATCTATACTGTCTCTAATTCTTGAAACCCCTGTGACATAAGTCTGATTATCCCCATTTTGTAAATGAGAAACTAAGGCTCTGTTAGATATTCTAACTTCCAAACATCTTTTTTAATTTTAAAGATGTCTTTGTTTATACACATAAGTGCTTTATTTCCATGTATGCCTGCATGTCAGAAGAAGACATCGTAATATCTCATATAAATGTTTGTGAATAACCATGTAGTTCCTGGAATTGAGCTCAGGACCTCTGGAAGACCAGCAAGTACTTTTAACTGCTGAGCCATCCCCTCCAGTCCAACTTCCTGGCATCTTAACAGGGAAACATACAAAGATTAGCAACATGGGTGAGGAATTGGTTGTTGCTGATTATTATTTTAAACAGAGCCAACATTATTAAATTTTCAATGTTTACACCTATAAAAGGTTGTAATACTGGTAAATACGAAAACTCTCTGGTCCATAATAGTTAACAAAGAAACAGTTTATCACAAATAATAATGAATTTAATCAAGTCAGTATCTTCTAAATTAAGTGCACAGTGGGACTTACCGTTAGAAGTATAGGGCCCTGCATGAATGAATTCATTGCCTTGGGTAAAACATATGAACTTAATATAAATCACGTTTTAGCCCTCATTAAACAAAGTAATTGAGGGGCACATAGGCAAATAAACCCACTCCAAGGAAGGAAGTTATAGGTTGTGAAAGATTTAGCATGGAGTAACCTAAAAATCATAGTTACACAGTGAGACAGACCTGAATTTGTTGCTAGCCCTTTTGCCAAATTAGCCACATGACCATTGACAACTCTCTTAGACTAAAAATTGTATCTAACACCACAGGGTTGTAGGTAAGATCAAATAAGATAACTTATGTAAAGATGCAAACCCTGAACCAGGTGCTCATTACAGAGTAGCTTTATTCCACAGGGCTGTCCCTTGTACCTTATAGGCAGCATGCTTTAAACCAAAAGAGAGAGAGAGAGAGAGAGAGAGAGAGAGAGAGAGAGAGAGAGAGAGAACACTACAAAAAAGCAAGAATCAACATTTTTGCAGAAAGGTGCTCGATGCTCTCAGAATCTTCAAGAGAGCTCTGGAGTAAAGATAGATGATAATTACAGACTTTTAAGAGTTAATCACAAAGTATCACCAAATGCCACAAAAGTGACATGTGCCACTGTGAATGAAGAATCCTGAGGACTCATTATCAATTTTAAAATGTTATAAGTTATATACATCACACACACCCATACACACAGAGACACACACACACACATTCAAACACACACACGCTCACACACACACACGCTCACACTCACAATTTTATGGAAATTTCTCCATTCCATACTGAACATTAAGAAAAAAAACTCAAGGACACATTCAACTATGAGTAACATTTATTTTCTGAGCATGTACTTAAATCACAAAGACATTCATATTTGTACATGTAAACATATTACAACAATATGAATGCATGAGCACATATACACCCAAACACATTCCTACATACACTCATAAGCACACTATGTGCATATAATCTAACTTCAGTCATCCCTATGCAAGTATACTCTCAGAATCTTCATACTTCACACTCAAGTATTCATGCCGTCATACCACCATTCACATGATTCCATAACCATACATGCACTCAGAGATACATGCATGCCTATTCATGAACACCCATGGACTCTGAACATAAACTGGCATGCACATCACATTGCTTGCTCTATGTGGGGCGAGCACACACATGTGTGCATGTATACACATGTGTGGTTTATATACATTTATAAAGATGTTCACATTAGTTTGAAAAAAGAAAAATCATTTCATTCTCGTATCTTTTCCTAATCCTATAATGATTTTGTATGCTCATGGAATATGTGAGTTTTTTTATTAACTTAATCAGATAATTTTAAGGCTCTAAATTACCATGTTTCTTTTAAAAGTTAACTCTCATCTCACATGAAAACAGTATGTCTTTAAAACTAGAGTGCTTTGGGAAAAAATATAAAAATTTGTAATAGTTGTAAATTGTATTACACTGTAGAGTAATTTAAAATCAATTAGAATGATGCATTTTTTAAAGTAAATGCCTTGCTGAAAATGAATAAAGCAGTATTGCACTGTATTAATGGAGCTCAAGACATCTTAATTGATTTTGAAATTAAACACCAAAATTGCAACTTGAAAAAATAATTAGTAACCATTATATAGCAATCAAAAAGAAAAAAAGAAACCTCTTGAATTTAGGAAATTGTCAAATTAAGGGTGTCAGTCATCCTGATTGGCAAGGGCAAGGATTGTCAATGAAAAGAAAACATATGCCACTTAAATATTCTTGAACACTGACGAAGGTTTTTTATTCTATTTTGATTTCTAGTCTTTACATTCTTACGTGCATACAACATCAGAGCTTCATTCAGCAATGGTTTTGCAAATACTACATCATTTTAAGGATTTGATAATGGAGACTTTTACAGAGGAAGTGGTTTACTAGACTGGAAAAGGACGAAAATAACCATCTCTAGTTACATAGCTCTATCCATCATCATTTGAAAGACAGAAATTATCTCAATAACCACATACAAAGTCACAATTAGATATCCCTGGCTCTTTCATTTATTCCAACTGTTTTTAGGTCTAAACACCTTGCACAAATCCACTTATTTTTAGTATTAGAGACAAATACTTTAAATGGAATGATCTCAAAACTAAATAACATTTATATCCAACTAACCCAGCACAAAACAGATTCATGAAATATCCCTAGATTTATCTATGACATCAACTGAATCCAATCACTGTCAATACAAGTAACTGTGACTACTCTATTTTTCCTTCTGTCTTATTGAATCTCTGGCAATTACTAGGTCACTCCTATTTTTTTCAGTGCTATAGTGATGACATTTATTCTTTAGATGTAACTGTCATTGTAGGAATAGTTACCACCACAAAAAAGCCTGGAAAGAACTTAACTCAGGATTTGTATGTGAAAAGAGAGACACGAAACACCCACCTTTTTATTCCTGTGCCTTGTTAGAACAAGGTATCCAAATATAATCATAGTCTGTGTAATGTTTCTAAACACTGCTTAGTCATATCAGTTATTTAGAGCTAAAAAAAAAAAGTCACAACTTAAATGTGTGACAATATCACTACAGTAAGTTAAATTATGAGCATTTGAAATGTCATGCACTCATTATTAGATTTTGTACATCATTTATAATTTATGTTTTAAAAGTCTTAAGATATGAGAGGTCCAAAAGTAAGTTAAAATCTTATCTAGCATCAAAACAAACTTTATAGAGGTATATAATAGAAAAAAACATGCCAATGTTTCAGAAGTGCATTTTGCTAAATTGTGGGAAAAAAAAAAATTTTCTATTCTTTTGTTTATTAAGGACTCAGGGGACTTAGAAGTGAGAAAGGAGTCAAATTTCAAATCCCAAACAAAAAGATCCTTGAGGATAGGTTTATTCCACTCAGAGAAAAGAGGGTTTTGAAGATACTTGGTAATGTTGTTCAAGTACTTGAAGAGCTCACAGATAGGGCATAGTGACCAAGCTCCTCCATTCCCATGGAAAACAGAATAACAAGCAATAAAATGAAAAGAAGTCATGTTTGGATACATAGAAGAATGGCCCGACAAAGAATAATGTACATTGAGGAGCATCCATGAGTCCTCTTAGTGCCTAAGCATTGGCTGACTGCACTCTTCAAGTCTTCCAAGCCTTTTGCATGACTTGGTCTTTTCTGAACATTATACGTTTTTACTATGCGCCATTCTGAATACTATTCACACTTATTTTGATGGACTTTAGGAGAGATCAGGAAGAGGTGTTAAATTAACTGGTAATCGGAAAATATAAGTTGAAAAGGAGAGTTTTCAACTCTTCATACTGGTCAAAGATATGGAGAAAGAGCTACGTCTCACTGCTTATATAAAGTGGAGTGGTATATTACCAATGCCTATCAAAATTTTAAACAGATATAGCCTTCCCATTAACTGCATTTTTTAAATGATATCCTAGAGAAATACTAGCATGGTGGAACAAAGCCATTTTCCACAATAGAAAAAAGTCATAAACAATCCAAATATCTATGGTTAAAAGATTAAACCATGAAATAAATATGATTTGCAGAGTAAGGTAGTTCTTTATGGATTTAGCAGTATGTTTGGAAAGTATTTACATATTCATGAAACAACATGCAAGATTATATAATTCTGACTAAAACATGCTCAAACCTATAAACACACACACAAAGTGTGTGTGTGTGTGTGTAAGAGAGAGAGAGAGAGAGAGAGAGAGAGAGAGAGAGAGAGAGGGGGAGGGAGGGAGGAAGGGAGGGAGGAAGGGAGGGAGGGAGGGAGGGAGGGAGGGAGGGAGAGAGGAGGGAGGGAGGGAGGGAGAGACATACAAGACGGAGAGAGAGAAAGGAGGAGAGGATATACACACATAAATATGTACATACATAATGTATGTATATACATTTACAGATGTTTAGGAAGAATATTTAAAAACAGATATCAGTGGTTAGTCTGGAAAATCAAAAGTAATTGACAACTGGAAGTGTATTTCTATTCTATCTTTAAAGATAAATTTATCATATAAATGATTTTTAAGTATTTACAATAGCATGTGAGAAAGGCAAAAAAGTAGAAGTCCAGAAGCAAGTATATGGTACAATAATAAAGAAAAATAATGCAAATAGATATTTGTGACATTTGACAAGGAAAACCCAAGGCTAAAGATAGGCTGGTAACAACAGGATTACAGGAGGCAAAATATAATGGGGAAAATACACTTTCAAAAGCAAAAGAAACTACAAGATAAGGTAACATAAAATATGGAAAAGTTAGAAAAATATGTGTAACTTTGGGGTAATGGATAAAGAATTGTCCTACTGGATGATGAAATGTGTTAAAAATCCTAAGTATGCTAAACAAGTTAGTATTGCTGCCTGGAAAGTTACATCATGGAGTAATATAGACAATCTAGAAAGCAACTGAAAGGAGATAAGAATTTAGAGTTAGATAAATCAGTACAGATAGGGTGGATGACACAATATTCCAAAATTCTTTGTATAGCCACTTCATCTTGAAAACATGACTCATTTCCCTGAATTAGCAGAAAAATAATAAATGGATTGTAAAACTTACAGAATTAGAAGAAAGGAGTAATTCTGCAAGGGAAATTATCAGTGCTACTGATTTAAATATGTTTTGGGTTCAAAATTTTACTTAAAGAAGTTTCTTTCCTGTGATGATAACAAAGAGTGAGGGCAAGTTCTTAAGGACCATTATGGATATGAATGGAGTCTAGGTATTCTTTCCCTGGATTAGGAAATCCTTTCTCATTTCATTGACAGTTCTTTTTGGCTCTCCAGTGAAGTTATAAAGGGTAGTGGTGGTTATCATTTTGTTTGCTCAGGAATTGGAATCTCTTACAGATTTGAAAAGAACCTAGGGTTAAAACTAACTTGTGAACTAGTTTCCTTTCTGGGAAACAAAAGAGAAAAAAATATCATTGTAACAGGAAGAAAAGCATGATTCAAGTCCCAAAAGATTTAAAGAAAAAATTATAGCCCAGTAGGATGGAAACCCAAGGTTTTGGACCTAGTCCAAGATGTACCAGAAGGGCCTAATGCAGTCATTCATTGATCTGAGAGATAAGATATGTCAAATGTATTAGAATTACTATGAGGCAGCCTAGAAGGGAGAGGCTAGCTTGCCAACCTTTACTTGATCATTTGCTGCTAGGTATTACTGGCAAGAAGGTCAGAATATTACCTCTTCCCTGCCCCCTTTCCTCTCTCTTAGAGCTAGTCAATTCTCAATTCTCCTCTGCTTCAGCTCCAGTTACCTCAAAAATAAACCTCCGGAAAAATCTGCTTTTATTACAATATATCATTTTCCTTAATCTCACCACTCACTTACCAACTGAGTTAGCTATGAAAATTGAGGAGTTCAATGATTAGAAATGCATTAGTACCCTTTTTCTCAAGCCACCCTTGTCATCTGGACTTAGTGTTACCTATTAAGAATACTTTTTGTGAAATATAGCAAGATTCAAGCCACCTTAATTTTTACTAGAGGGGGAGAAGGGGTAGAGGGGAGGAGGAGGAGGAGGAGGAGGAGGAGGAGGAGGAGGAGGAGGAGGAGGAGGAAGAAGAAGAAGAAGAAGAAGAAGAAGAAGAAAGAAGAAGAAGAAGAAGAAGAAGAAGAAGAAGAAGTCGTCTAATTAATGGCATCAGTGCAAGCAACTCAAAATTGGTACTGCCAAAAATAAATTTCAAATTTTTAGTACCAATGAAATTTCATACCTAGGGGAACCTCACATGACTGTTCACCACTGTAAGTTCCATTTACTCCTGATGGATATTTTATAAAAATAGGGAGTGATTTTTATTATATTACATTTTGTGTCTCTTCCCTTTAGATAGGAACACCTTAGGCAGGTTGTTTTCCTTCTTTTGGGGTTTTCTTTGAATTTCTGTAATTTTCAATTTTACATAGACTGGAAGTCAATTATTTGTGTCAGATTTTTCTACTTTTCTATCTCCCAAATGCTAACTGCCAAACACTATGCTTATATGCTGAAGATATAATAATTAATACTCCAAAACTGTTTCCTAGCTTCATAGAATTCAGAGTCTAGAGCAGTGCAGTAAATGGAAACTATGTTCTCTCTCTACTAGATCATTCTCACAATAGTGATCATTCTAACATGTTTTCTTCTTTTTTAACCTATTCATTTTACATCCCACTCACTGCCTTACTCCAGGTCACCCCCTTTCACACTGCTTCCCCATCACCCTCCCCTTCTCTTCTGAGCAGGTGATGGCCCTCCTGGGTATAGCACCACCCTGGTACTTCAAGTCTCTCCCCACTGAGGCCAGACAAGGCAGTCCACCTAGAAGAAAATATCCTGAAGACAGGCAACAGTTTTTGGGATAGCCCCCACTCTGGTTGTTCTAAACCCATGTGAAGACCAAGCTGCACATCTGCTACATATGTAGGGGAAGTCCTTGGTCCAGTCCATGTATGTTCTTTGGTTGGTGGTTTCAGTCTCTGAGAGCCCCCAAGATTCAGGTCTGTTGACTCTCTTGGTCTTCCTGTGTAGTTCCTATCCCCTTAGGAGCTGAAATCCTTTCTACTGTTCTTCTAGAAGAGTCCTCAAGCTCCATCCACTGTTTGATTGTGGATTTCTGCATCTATCTGAGTCAGCTGCTTGGTGGAGCCTCTCAGAGGGCAACCATGCTAGACTTCTGTCTGGAAGCATAGCAGAGTATCATTAATAGTATCAGGAATTGGGGCTTGCCCATAGGATGGGTCTCAAGTTGGATCCATTAATGATTGGCCATCAAAGATGTTTCTTAAAGCTATATAAGCTGATGTATTTGGCCTCAGAATTTCTTAAATTTGAATGTACATTAGAAGTAACTGAGGTGCTCATTGAATATTTTGTGTTCATCTTCATCCCGATTCAAATACATAGGAGTCTGAGATGAGAATCAGATATTGTCATGTTTAGCATGCTACACAGATGATTGTAATACATAGATAGTTTAATAAGCATGTTACATATTTTGAGTTCTTTTTTCTAGACACAGAAAGTAAGGTGGTCAGCATCTTCTTAATATAATATTTCTGGAAATAGTCTGAAGTTGACTAATTTGTGGTCAATTTAGGGCTTTGGGTTTTATTAATAGCCAGGTGTTATACAATACACCAGAATAGATATGTGGCCAATTCCAAAATTGAGATGCTCAGTAAAATAATTGAGCTGGTGATAATAGATGCATTTTAACAACACTTTGGCAAGACTAAAATCTAGGAAGTCATTTTTTTATTCTTTTCTTATCATGTTGATGATTAAAGTACACTTCAAATAAGGTCCAGATAAATGGTTTGTTTACATGACCTACTAAGATTGGTGTAGATGTCAGTGTTGGCATTTAATCACTGCAGGGAACTTTTATGTCTCATCCTTAAAGGATCGTAATAATACTTACTTAAAGATAAATGATATTAAATCATATAAAATAGTGTACATATAGATATTATTCTTGATATGTCTGTCAAAAGTGTCCAACTCATACCATTGCCTTACAGTATTCATCTAGACTTGAGAATAGTTAATATACATTCAAAAATCATTAAGTAGCCATCGTAGTAGTAACTTGTCAGTAATAAAAGACAAAAATATATCTAGAGAGATGGCTTGGTAGATATAAATGTCCTTTGCATAAGTACCTAAGTTTGAATCTACAACACCCATGTAAAAGCTAGTGTAGCCATGAGTATAACACCAGCATAGTGGGCCAGAGATAGACAGATCCTTAGGACTCACTGGTCAGCCAGACTAGCCAAAATGGGGCAAGTTTCAGGTTCAGTGAGAGATCAAGTAGACTACCCAACATCCTCCTCTGGTATATAAATATGAAGACACATAAGCCACATATATACCCACACAAGAGACACACAAATAAAAAGAAAATAAGCCTAAGACAAAACAGTGATTCCTACGTTATCATTCTTTTCACCATTTACTTCATAGAAGCTGTTAGGATATATCTGTAATTCCAGTTCCAGGGGATCCAGTGTCACCGTCTGACATCCTTAAACACCATTTTTGATTGCGGGTACAAATGTATATCATTCATGCAAAACACTCATACACATAAAATAAACCTAAATGGAAAATTATCATTATTATTATTATGATCATCATAATCATCATTATCATGTGCGTGTGTGTGTGTGTGTGTGTATGTATGTGTGTGTTTGCAAACATTGAACCATGTGCCTCAATTTATATACAGAGGACACCTTTATGGAAACAATTCTTCCCTTCTGCCTTTAAAAGAGATACAGGGATCAAAGTTAGGTCTCTAGGCTTGAGTAGCAAGAGTGTTCTGGTTTGAACAAGATTGGCCTCCATAGCCTCATATATTTAAATGATGGCATTAAGAAGTATGACCTTGTTGGAGTAGGTGTGGCCTCATTGTAGGAAGTGTTTCACTGGGTGTGGCCTTTGAGCTTTCAGAAGCTTAAACCAGGGTTAGTGTCATTGTCTTTTCCTGCTGTCTGCCAATCCAGATGTAGAACTCTCAGGGTCCTCTACAGACCATGTCTGCTTGTATGCTGCCATGCTCCCCACCATGACAATAATAGACTAAATCTCTGAAGGTTAACTCAGAGGAAGGTTAACCCAACTCCAATGAAATGTTTTCCTTTATAAGTGTTGCTGTGGTCATGGTGTCTCCTTTACAGCAATAGAAATCCTAAGATAAAATGCCTTTAACTGCTGAGCGATATTGCTGTCCCATATTGTTAGTTTTTGAAAATTGCTCCTACTAACTATAGTACAACTTGAACTCTTATGACATTGCATTTTTAAAGCTCTTCCTAATCATTATTGCATGTGATTACAACAACCTCATGAGTGAATATTACCATTCAGCAGAGGAGAAAATCCAGGTACACTTAGGATTAATGGTTTGCTCAAGTTCCGAATACATATTAGGTTTCTTCAATTAGCACATTTCTCCATGTACAGGCTATTTAATAGCTGAGACCATGCTTGAGTGTCAATAAGTGAATCAATTTGGGCAGCTTTCCAGGTCAAGGTTTATAACCAAATATATTTCATGCAAAAATACCACAGATCTATGCACTCAAAGCTACCTCAGCCAACATTTCCTTAGCTGCCTTGCCTATCCTATACCTAAAACTACATTTTTATATATAAATAGTAGACATTGATCTTTATATTGCCATTAAGACTCATTTCCTTCTTCCTACTGTGGGAGGAACAAGAACTAAGAATGCTGTTGAAAGGGTGACTTTTAGACACAACTTTGGGTAGTTTCCAGCCTGATGTTTATTCCTAGAGCTTTTCTAGCAATGACACCATTTTGCTCTTGAAAATGACTTTATCATAACTTTTTACATTGGGACATTAAACCTGATACATTATGAAACTAAGAAACCCAAAGTCTTTGCTCAGATTTTATAGACTTATATTGGAAACCATGTGGCTTTAGTCATCTCCTACCTCAATTCATGTTTCCTTCCCATCAAATTCTTTAATTATACTTATATCACTTCCATATATACACCTTTAACCAAATCCTGTCCATTTTAAGAAGGGATCAGTTTCTCTTAGTGGCTTCTGTTGGGTCTGCCTTCTAGTTACTTTATCTCTAAAATTATATCTAGGTATCCTTGCTTCTAGCATGAATAACCTGTGACTCATCTCACGAATGCTATCCCATGACTTATGTTCCAATTTAGTTTAGTCTTGTTTATATGCTAGACATAGAAGAAGAACAACAAACTTTCTTCTCATGAGCCAACAAGCATAACCTGGAGCTTCTTAGGAGTCAGATTTCTTAATTCTTAGGAGCCATGACTAAGTCTCTAGAGTATATTAAGATTCTATATGCTGGTCTATCAGGAAAGAGTTATGTGTAGGACTGCATTCCTTTAATATATAATTGGGTTACAAAGGGCTACACCTAGCCTTTGCAGATCTTGGAACAAAAAGTCAAGTAGAAAATGGTTGTAACCCCATTCTCCTCACAGTATTACTTTGTTCAGCATCTTTCTATAGCAAACTTATATCAAGTAAGATTTCTGATTCAACACCGGAATGACACTTTGAACAGGGGCTTTTATTTGGTACAGATAGTAGAAGACAAAGACAATAGAATCCACCCAATTGAATAGAAAGTAGAATTTATTTTTGTTCAGGCTATAGGAATAAAATATATTTTAGGACCATTTATTTACTACCCTTCAATTTATTTATTTATTTATCACAATTTACTTACTACCCTTCAAGAAAAGATACCACTTCTAAAGTTTTATCATTCACATGTAAACATGAAGTTGATTTTGAAATTTGCTTTGCCATATAACCAGTGAGGAACAGGTAGATTGACATCAGCATAAATGAGGAGATGAATGAGTTGGTGGAGGATATATGGGAAGAAAATAATAGGATGGAAGGGATAAAGGGCAATCACGTTAATAGGTCTTCCTATTTTTCCACTTCCCAACATAGAAAAAAAAAAAAACATTTTTATTCTCTTTGTAGTTCTTTGTCCTGTTGTAATTTCAAATCAAATACATAGCATAATGACAGATCTCTTCTTTCTTGGGAATTTGTTGGGTAGCAAAAGTTGACATACTTTTACAATCACAGTTGGCACGATTGAAACCGTTAAAAGCAGAAAACTTTGGGTCTGTTATAAGAAAAAATGTTGCCATTGATGTTTGCTACAGAATGCCACCCAACTAGTGGATTTCAATCTATTTGAAGTCTATAATGGGCTCCTTCTATCAGCAAGGTTGATTGTTTTCAGGACTGTCTAGATTCTCATTTAAAGTGGTTGTTCTGAAAGGAAATGGAGTGTATATACTTAGAAAAAAATTCCCCTAAGTCATCTGGATTGTGCATGCACATACAGGTTAACACACTGAAACATGGCAGTGTGAACAAATTTTATTTTGTGCCTTAAAAGTGTATCTCAACAAGGCATACAAATTTATTCTTTTGTTCTCATTGGAAATGTTCTTTGGAAAGACTAGTGACATAGAATAACCTTTGTCATATCCAAAAGGATCACCTTCCTTCTGGCCATAATCCCAAAACAGTATTTTTGTTTTCTGAAAAATCATATTTTAAAATTCAGCAAGGCTGAAAACTTGCAGGCACATTATATTAAAACATTTACTCTTGCATGCAAGTCAAGATTCTTAGCAGTAAATAGGCAGCTGTGGAGTTCAAAATGAATCTAAAAATGTGTACCTACTTTAGAAATTAGTTTCTAAAGCATGCTGTGCACCTGAGACTTAGTATTCATTATGGGTAACATTATGTGCACCTAATCCATTGTGACATGAAAAGTCACAATATTCTTGAGGATTCCTCTGTAACACAGTGGGAGGACCAAAGGACGGTTAGTAGAACAAGAAACAAAAAATGGATCTTTGTGTGATGTGTTCCCATTTTAGATTCCATTTTGATTTATGACCCTGAAAGACATTATTGGTCTTCTTATCTTTAATATAACAAAGATTCTTATGCTGCACCCTGCTTTACATGTATATTAGAGACACTTGAAATTGAATGGTGCTTAATTCTGAGGTTCTTTAAAGATGCCTTAGGAGCTTCCAAGGAAGCAAAAAGCAAACTAGAGTCTTGAACCTAGACTTTGTAAGGAGATAAAATTATGATTTTATTTTGACAAATGTTTTATGGCATATGTACAAAGATTCTAATTGTTTTCACCTTGGAAACACAATACATTTTTGTAGTTATGAAGATCATATAACTTGTTTTGTCTATGAAACATGAACTGTTACGTGAAGCATTTAAAAACATTGAAGAATTATTCATTTTCACTTAAACTGCCTAGGAACACACTACACATCTCATGTTGAGATCTCCTTTGAAACCAGCATATAGCTAAAGGACAAATAAAGGTCTGCTGTATAAGCTACTTCCATAAAGGAGTCTTGTTTTAAAATCTAGTCTAACCTATACTGACTAGTACAGGGCCTTTCAAAGTTGCTGATATATTAGAGCATCTGAAATTGAGTCAGGAATCTTGTGTATAGCCATGTCTCTGCTATGGACAGGCCTGGGGACTTTTATGAGTTTTGTTGTTTCCCCTCTTTTTCAATGCAGGAATAAACAATCTGCATGCATCCTAAAAACAACCAAAAAGGATATGTTTAAAATGAAAGTAAAGAACCGTTTTATGTTTTGTAGAAATAGTAGCCAATATAAATGTTTGAGTAAACATAATCCTAAAGTGTTCTAGAAAGAGGAAGTCAAACAAGAAAACTTCCAAATTTTTTCTCTCAAGAACCTAAGTCCCTCCATGACAGAAAAGAGCTTGTGCTTGACTCTGACTGACTCTTTTATTCTTTTTCAACATTTGTGCATTTATCCTTCAGCCCCCTCCCTCTCCCTCTCCCTCTCCCTCTCCCTCTCCCTCTCCCTCTCCCTCCCCCCCCCTCCCCCTCCCCCTCCCTCTCCCTCTCTCTCTCTTTCTCTCTCTCTCTTTCTCTCTCTCTCTCTCCCCCTCCCTGTATTATAAAAAACCAGAGTCAGAAGACAATTTGGCATGAGTCTGTTATCTACTTCCACCATGTGGATTCTGGGGATCAAGCTTAGATCATTAGAGTATCTGACAAAACATCTGCCGGCTGGTCCATCTCGCCCACCGGACTGATTCTTTTTTACTGAATAATATTCACTGTGAAAATCTGATTCTATACATTTGTTAAAGAAAAGTACCACACCCAAAGGGTTTAAATAACAGGAAATTTGCATTGCACGTTAAAGATTAAAAAATAAAGTAGAAGTCATAACTTTCTGTATTGTGACACTTATTGGTTATACAATTGATTTCAAAACCACCAAAATTTTGACATTTGAAACAAAAACATGTTCCTTTTACAATAACTTCAGAATTACGAGTTAATACATGCTTTCTTGACTATATTAACTTGCATTTTGTGAAGGATAATTATTTCTGAAGTGTTACCTTCTCTTGTAGTGCAAACAATTTGATATTTAGGGCTTATGCATTGTCAGCTTTCTGAGGGAGTTTGAAGTAATACAACCAGAGTAGTGTATGATTTAGAGACAAACATTGCTGTCTGTCTGATTCTCAGCTCTCAAAGCAATACAGTTACCTGTCTCTTCCATGTTCACTTTAGTGATGGTTTTCTTCTCTGTAAACAAGCCAGTGAATTAGAGTGCCATGTGACTTATGGTGAGAAAGGCCTCCTAGTCAACTGATTATGGGAAATGTTAATTAGTGATCTCAACCTGAAAATGCTGCCATTTCCTTTATTCTCTCCACTATCCTGATATAACGCCAGGATAAAATCTACACCTAAAGTTGTAGTGGATACCTCAAAGACTATATGTTTATAGCAAGCAATAGCCATGTTTCTTTGGCTCTACACTTCAGTCTTCTATTCAAGGGTCATAATCCTTAGGGACAGTATTGCTTTTTTCTTCACCCTAGCTGACTCATTTCTCCAAGTCTTAAACCTTTGTGTGTGTTCCTGCACAGTAAGCTTCCTCCACATTCCACTGGAATAAAGGCATTTAAGGGTTACATGAACATACGATAAAGGCAAGGCCAGGTTGTATCTTTTGATTAATTTCACTCCTCCCTCTAAATCCCCTAGAAATGATGAAATACACTTCCTTTGGTATTGCTACAGTTCTGATTAACTATCTTAAATGGCTTGTCGGCTGAAATTTGAACCTCTGGAAACCACTGTCTTACAATTCCACTTTTCTTTCTCAAAACCAAGTGCTTTAAATATATGTGAGAGAGAAAAAGAGCAGCCGTGTTTTGAGACTCTGAAAATCTGTCTCCTCCAAATGCTTCATTTTTAACAACATGATCTTACAGACTTTTATTTCTTCAAAACCTATGCCAGTCTAATTTTCCAGCCTATCAGATTAAGCTGTTTTTCATTTGTTGTAAACGATTTCCCACAATATCCTTATTTGATCTGCCAACATGTACAATCTATGGGCCTTAAGGGGAATTGGGAAGGCAAGTTCTACTGTTCAAAAACCCCTTGTGTGTTGGCCACAGCATAATTGTATTTCTGCTTTACACCTATATCATGGTTGGGTAAACAAAGTTATACCCAATGGTGAATGAGTAATCCTTTTCTGTAGTATCAATTTCCAGAGCTTTGGCCCCATGAAATGAAATATCTGTTAGTGTGTTTACCATTACCAGTCCAACTCATAAGATTGTATTGATTAAATTTTTGTACTGCAAAAATACCATTTTAAACCTGGGTGAAATCAATATGGGTGGGTATTTTTATATACAAATTGGATTGAGCGCAAAAAAGAATATTCTTTGTTGGAACAAAAATAAACCTGGAAAGAAAATCTGATAAAGAAGGGAAAAGAGTTTATCCTTCCTGGTGCTTCAGTCTTTTCCCCCTGGCTGTTAATCAGAGCCCAGCCCTCACTGTCTGAGTGGAGATTTCTTTTCTGCTCCGAGCAGATCAATGTTTGCACAAATTAGGACGTCAGATAACATCATCAGTGTGCAAATGCCTCCTTCAGATTGAAATGACACAATAGCATCCCTTTCAGCTCTTTGGGAAGCAGCACAAAACAGCCAGTGAGGCTCCTGAAGGCTGTGTGCTTACTGTAAAGCACGGAAGCTCTTTTTCCTGGAGCACTTAATGCTTCAGAAACATCCCACCAGATGGGGTAGGATTATTTCCAGAAAGCAATTAAGGCAGTTACTGGAGCGATGGTAAGGCATTGCTGTGAGTAAGCAAATAGCAAAGTTGTAGCCCCTCGACTTGTACTAGTTTTATTTGCTTTGGTTAAAGCTGAAGTTCAGAGATAATGAATATAGCTTATGAAAGCTGAAAAGTGATGTATATTAACTCTGAATATGGACTTCCCATGCACGAGGAAGACCAAAGCTTATTCCCAAAATAATTGTACAAGCACTTGACTAAAACTGAAGACAGTGTTCTCTGGCTTCTTTATAATCCTAACAAAAGCACATTAGTATAAAGTCTCTGGGCACCTGTTACAGAGTACCTCACACAGAATGTACTCACTCAATGTTACCCTTCCTACAGACTCAGCTGAATTACATGTCCATTACCCTCCTTGTATCAGGTACCACAGTGTTCCCCATCTCAGAAAATGCAACTCCATTCTTCCACTTATTTGGGCCAAAACCCAGAGTTATCATTACTTCTCACGCCTACTTCTGATCAGTGAACAAATCAAACTGACTTCATATTCACAATATATCCAGAACCTGATGACAGGCTCTACTGGTACCATCCCAATCACTGTCTCCCAGCATCTTTTGTTTTCATTATCATCGCAGTGACTCCTATCTAGTGGTTGAGTTTTTTGTCTTTGTTGTTTCTGTTTGGTTTGGTTTCATTTCGTTTCGTTTCGTTTGGTTTTCTTGTTATCCTAGAGTCTTTCAACACAACAGAAAAAGTGATCTTTTGAAAATCAGATCATGTCACTCCTATGTTCAGAACGGCCCCATGGTTTTCTCATTTTCCTCAGAGTAAAAGATGACATCCCCATCATGTTCCAGAAGGGGCTCCCTAGTCTGCTCTTTCCCTCCCTAGGAGCCTTCTTACAAACAGTTCCCTGTTCCTGCCCCCTCTTCCTATGCATCTGCTCTAGCTACAGACTCTTGACTCCTTTGTTTATTTTTTAAATGCTAATAGTCCCTCAGTTCAGAACCTTTCAGAGGCTTCAGAAAGCCTGTATTTCTCTCGAATATCTATAAGTCCCTCACATTTCCATTGTGTCTCAGATCTCCTGATCTATTATCAGAGAGGCTTTCTCTAACCACCAATGCAAAACAGCACCTAGCTAGTCTCCATAACCAACTGTTCTACCTTTCCTTCTAATCATGATTGCCAACAAAAGAGCCCAAGTTTATGCATTATTCTCTTTTATACATAGAATAAAAATTTCTTTTAAGAAGACTACCACTGTATCTTCTTGATGGAACAGTATCTAGAACACAATAGATCCCCACATCCAATTTGTCTTCAAATAAATCTACTAGTGTATTTATTTAATGCCCTAGATTTTGTCTCATGCCTTGTTGTTTCCTCTCTCCTGCTCCTTTTTTCTATTTTTTATTTTTGAGATTATAATATAATGACATCATTTCTCCCTTCTCTTCCTCCAATCCCTCCCATATAGCTCTCTTTGCTTGCTTTCAAATTCATGCCCTCTATTTTTGTTGGTTGTTATTATATGCATATATTTATATACATACATATTTCTGTATATACTGTTCAGTCTGTATAATGGAAATTGTATGTATATATCCTATTGTAATGCTCAGTCCCAACAGGCACATCTATAAATCAGATCCCTCACATAAGATCCAGGAAACATTATGGAAGATGGGGCAATAAGATTGGAAGAGCAAAAGGATGAGGTGATTTTTCTATAAGACTGTGCCTTCTAGTAATGTCAGAAGCTCTACATATAAAACTCTCACCAAGATATTGTCTAAACCTGACTTTAACAAGGATGACACCAATAGACACATGGGAGTAAATGGGGGAAAGCCACAAGGCCTCAACCCTGTTCTTCTCATTCGTCCTTTTTCTCTTCCTTTTCTTCTTTATTATCTATAATATTTATTAAGAACCTGTTACTGGATGTCTATATTCGACATGTACATCTGTTTTAAATTTTTATTCATTGTATAGGGGGGTGTTTTTGCCTACATGTGAATCTGTGTACCGTTTGCATGCCTGGTGCCCAAGGAGGCCAGCAGAGACCTTTGTGAGCGCCCATTTGGATTCTGGGAGTTAAATCTGGGTCCTTTCAAAGAGCAACTAATGCTTTTAAATGCTAGGCCATCTCTTTTAATAAACAAGACCTATGCATCTCTTTTAATAAGCAAGAACTTGATAGGGTATATAATCTCTCCATGTTGATATGAATAAACTGCATCTTAAAAGTGTTTCATTTGTTCAAGATGGCATAAATAGAATCAGGGCTATGCTCTAACCCCTAGTCTTACTCTACTCTTCCAACCCTAAAGATTTCTTTCATTGATCTACTTTTCATTTGCCTCTTTGTTACTCTCTATGAAGCAGATAGACCATTGATAAAATCCAAAAATACTGGGTCCAGACAAACTCTTAAGACTTACTAATTATGATGCTTCCCCCGTCCCATGCTCACACTTTTTGCATTGCAGTTTCTAAAATAGCTCAGCAGTCTTAATACTCAGCAACTGCCTTATGAGTTTAAGCAGCAAAACAAAAAACTAGAAACTTTTTCCCAGTTCTTTGTAGCTCTCTAGCCATCAAGATAGCCTTAGGTTACTAAGAAAGATTTTGGATTAAGAGATTGGCAAAGGTTATTTAGTAATGAAGATAGGAGAAAAAAAGGAGTAGCCATTCTCTGTGAGTTTAAAGAATCACAAAATGAGAATTACCTAGACTATTGTTAGAAGAAAAATTCTCATGTCTTTTCCACATTTTGACTTAATAGACCTGGGATGGGACCCAAGATTTTATATCAAGTAGTCTGTGGGCCCTACTTTGCAAAGCTCTATAACACCCAAACACACTAGCTTTTGATTAATAGCATGAAGTTTTGTTGTGAAGGTGCCAGAGACATTATTTTAAAGGAGAAAAACATCATGTCACTTTACTTAAAAAGCTTGGAGAAAATTGGATTTTCATTTAGACCCTGAAAATCATTTGGAATGCCTTGCAAAGTTCACAGTTTAATATACCCAGCTGCAGTAAGAGTTCAACTTCTCAAGTCAGCAGAAGCAACACGGGATGAGAAAAAGTCAGCCTCGCTTGATATATGATGACCAAAATATGTATGCTAATTAAAAGCTTCACACTTAATGGGAACAGTGCATTTATTAATGATGCATGACATTGGCATTGCAGTGAAACAATAGATCATGGTCTATATTATCCCATGCATGGCATTACAATAAATACCCTAAGGATTAATAATGTTTCATTATGAAAAACGTCAAGTTTAAAATCGTTGTTAGGTTACTGGGCAAGTAGCATCAGTCCTCAGACCCTGAAAATATAGACAACGCTGAAAAACAAACAGTACTGAAAATGAAGCTAGCAAAGCAGGGCCAGAAATATAAGGATGTTGCTTTCAATATAGGGTGGAAATACTAGCGAGTAGAGCATGAAATTTACTCCCAAAGTTAGTATACAATGTTCTTGCCCCATGACTCCACGTGTAACACATCTTGTATCACACCTGGAGTCAGCGGAGGGACTGAGTCATAGGAAAAAAGACAAACAGTTTTATCTATTATTTTTAAAGTAAAACTTTCTGCTGGACCTAAACTAATACAAAACTCTTCATACACATACATAGCCCCCTAGTCAAGAGTATTAAAATGTGTCCCTTTTATCACTGCTGAAAGAAAAGCCCATCTACTATGGTGAAAGTGGTATTGAACTTTAGAGACCACTTTGAAAATGTGTATTCTAGGTATTAAACTACAGTTTTCTGAAATACAGCCTCCTTTTGGCGGAACTCAAATTGATTTTTCTAAGACAATTTGGTGCCTGACACTTTGACTTCACAACAATCCTTGGTGCTTTGTCCTTGGGACATTTTTTAAGAGTCCCATGTTTGAGATGCATACTATTGGTCTTAAATGATACTGTGTTTTCTCTAGACTTTCAGAAACAGAAAATGCATAGGAGAGAGGAGTAGTGAAAATGAAAAACCTGCCAACCAGAGTATTCAGTGTTTTCATGGATGTCACCTGTTAAAAGGAACCCTCCTAAATAGCTATCCCATTTGACAGTTTTGAAAGCACAGTTGCATGTTTGACAGATTGGGAAATAACATTAAAATATCCCTACAAATCCACACAACTGTATATTGCATAGCAACAATTCAAATCTTTTTATATCTGCATTAATTATTTTCTCATTGCTATAACAAAATAGCTACAAAATCAGCAGTCAAGAGAGGCTATCCATCATGGTAGAGAAGGCATGGTGTCAGATGAAATGGAATTGAAAGTGTCTGTTGTGAATAGTTCCTTTTGATGGTTGAGCAATACAAATGCAGAGCGAAATATATTCATTTATGAAGAAGATTTTCCTCATTTTGAGTGGTCGTATATTACTGCTTCATATTATGCTGATTATTTTCTATAAAAGAACTAAATTTACAATAGAATTTTGTACAAAGATATGAGAGGAGAATACATAGTCAAATTAAAGGTGAAATGTCCTACTCTGGTAAGAAGTAGAAGAAAAAAAGTTCATAAAGTGTAATAAATTAAGTAGCCTCTACATGTATTATAAACAAGTTGCTGAAATGTTATGAAGAATCCTCATATTTCTCTTAGAGAAGCATCACAAGTTACAGCATTAGGTGAACTACCACACATATTCATTTTACTCAACACTAGTCACTATAAGAAACAAAACTTCATTAGTATTGATAGAGTAGATAAAGGTTGGAGGAAGGGAGAGAATAGTCAGCATCCATTGCATACATGCATGACACCATCAAATAACAAAATCAAGAAATAAGAAAATGGAATACTGTCCTGTTGTTATCTGGGCTCATATTTCTTATGAAGAATAAACTATAAATTATGAAGCTAAAAGCCAAAATCCCTTGACTGACCAGCCAGTCAGACTTATTCAGTACAAGTGCTTTCCATGACTATACTATACTCCTGAGAGCAGGATGTGCAATGCCACTATAACTGGAAGCAATGTTGCATTATATATTTTTAATCGTATAGATACTTAACATAGAGCCATTGTTTAAAGACTAGGACGAAACTCATAATGTTGATATGAGTTTTGTTTTAAAATTGAGGGGAAAAAAGCCATGTCACTGTCAAAATTTCAATGTCAAAATAACTGAAATTCTTTTTGCTTAAAAATTTTCAAGGAAAAATTTTTTGTTTTCTAAAAAAAAATAGGGAAAAAAATCACCCTGAAAATTTTCCCCCTTAAAATAAATAAAAATTTTTAATTTTTAAAACCCAAGGGAAATAAGGGAAAAATTTTAAAATTTTTTCTTTCTCAAAAAAAAACAAACAGAATTTTTCCCCCCCCAACCGAGGAAATAACCCCTTTTCCCCTTGTCTAGAAAAACCCCTTTTTGGGGTTTTTTTTGGGGGAAAAGGGATTTTTGGGATGAAAAAAAAATTTTTTCTAGGAAAAATACATGAAAATTAAAAGGGTAAAACCCTTTTGGGTAATGTAAAAAAAAATTTAAAAGTGTTAAAAAAAGCCCTTTTATAAACAAGTTTCTAAAATTTTAAAGACTCAATTTCTCTTAGAAAAGTCAAATTTAAAAATTTTTAAAACCCCAAAACTATTTTTTTAAAATCAAAAATCACTTAAGAAAAAAAATTTAGTATTGGGGAAAAAAATTTAAAGGGGGGGAAAAAGCCCCCAAAAAATTTGCTTTGTAATAAAAAAAAAATAAAAATAAAAAGGGAAAATTTTGGGGGGAATTTTTTTAAAAAAAAAAAAATGGGGGTTTTTAAAAAAACCCTGACCCCCGAGATTATTTAAAAATAAGGTTTTCCATGTTAACATCTCTAGGGGTTTTAAAAAAGTTTTTGGGGAATAGGATGAGTTTAAAACCCTTTTATTTTTTGGGGAAAAAAGCCTTTTTATTCCTAATAATGAAAAGCAATTTGTTGTTGGGGGGGTTTTGTTTTAGGGTTTAAAAGGGGGGTTTGGGGGGGGGGGGGGGGGGGGGGGGGGGGGGGGGGGGGGGGTTTGGGGGGGGGTTTTGGGGGGGGGCCCCGGGTTTTTTGGGGGGGGGTTTTTTTTTGGGGGGGGTCCCTTTTTTTTTTTTTTTTTCCCTAAATTTTTTTTTTTTTTTTTTTTTTTTTTTTTTTTTTTTTATTTTTTTTTAAATTTTTTTTTTTTTTTTTTTTTTTTTTTTTTTCTTTTTTTTAAAGGGGGGGGGGGGGTTTTTTTTTTTTGGTTTTTTTTTTTTTTTTTTTTGGGGATTGGCGGGGGGGGGGGGGGGGGGTTGGGGGGGGGTTGGTTTTGGGGGGGGGGGGGGGGGGGGGTTGGTGGGTTTTTGGGGGGGGTGGGGGGGGGAGGGGGGGGGGGGGGGGGGGGGGGGTGTTTTTGGTTTGGGGGGGTGGGGGGGGGGGGGGGGGGGGGGGGGGGGGGGGGGGGGGGGGGGGGGGAGGGGGGGGCGAGGGGGGGGGAAAAGGGGGGGGGGGGGGGGGGGGGGGGGGGGGGGGGGAAAAGGGTTGGGTTTTTTGGGGGGGGGGGGGGGGTTTTTAAAAGGGGGGGGGGGGGGAAAAAAAGGGGGGGAAAGGGGGGGGGTTTTTTTTTTGGGGGGGGGGGGGTTTGGGGGGGGGTTGGGGGGGGGGGGGGGGGGGGGGGGGGGGGGTTTAAGGGTTTGTGGGGGGGGGGGGGGGGGGGGGGGGGGGGGGGGGGGGGGTTTTGGGGGGGGGGGGTATTTTTTTTAAAAAAAATTTTTTTCCGTTTTTTTTAAATTTAAATTTTTTTTTTTTTTTTTTTTTTTTTTTTTTTTTTTGGGGGGGTTTTTTTTTTTTTTTTTTTTTTTTTTTTTTTTTTTTTTTTTTTTTTTTTTTTTTTTTTTTTTTTTTTGTTTTTTTTTTTTTTAAAGTTTTTTTTTTTTTTTGGTTTTGGTTTGGGGGAAAAAAACCCCCCCCCCAAAAAAACCCCCCCAAAAACCCCCCCCCCCTATTTTCTTTTCCTTTGTTTCCCCCGACCCTGTATTCTAGTTTCTCCACAATTCCCTTACTAGTCTGTCTTAGTTGCATGTAACACCTTTTATTCTGTGCAACACCCACTTCCAACATCCACTGCACTCATGTCAAATTTATCTTGAAAAGTGCTTCAAACTTTTGGCCAGTTTTTTAACTTCCCAATGATCCTGTCTATTTTAATGGTGCCACATTATTAGCTCATTGTGCCAAAAAGCTGGTAAGTAAATTTTCTTAAAAGACATTATAGTTGAAATTTGAAGGGAAAGCCTGACACTCTTGCTAAGTATAGTATCGGTTTTCAATAGACCATCTAGTACTTTTGAACTTCATTTTTGACAGCAGAGAATTCCAGTTAAATCTTCAATGTTCGGGGAAAATGGATAAAAACAGAGTTTCTCATATGGACATGCAGGTGTCTCGATTTTAATGGAATAATATCTTAGTTACTGAGATTTTAGACACTGTGCCCTATCTATATTTTTAGCACAAAATCCATATATTTATCCCACTTTTACTAACACTGAACAGATAGGACCTTCACAAGCTAAAATCTATAATTATGTGCCAGTATTTTAAAGTTCTGATTAATGATTCCAAATGATGAGAAAACTCGAGAGCATCATTGCAATGTATTAGGAAGAGTGATATTTTCTGCTCAGAGACTGACTATTCTACTTCAGATTTATTCTGACACCTCACTATTAAGCTATGGGTTCATTGCTTTTCCAATCAGTGATAGGGTATAGAATTTCTATATATATAAGTATTGCTTTAATGTGGAATTATAGGAAGACTTACATTTCCCAAGTTCTAACAAAAGGAATCTATTATTTCAACCACTTTAAAACCCCATACCTCCATGGCAAAACTGATACACTGAGTCATTTTAACTCTCATAGTTGCCTGTGCCCATTGGAGAGTGAAATGCAAGCAACAATGGTTTGTTGGAGAGTAATCATGTTCAGTTAACCCATTGTTTCTAGGCCTGTGTCAAGGCAGTACATCATGGGAGGATCTTGTAACATAGGAAGCTGCTCACCTCCCAGCAAGAATAAAATAGTGAGAAGCCAGATCACAATACGTCATTTGAGGGCTTATCCAAAAATGACTGTGACACTTTCAATTAGTTTATATCTCTTAAATATTCCACCACCTCTAGGGGTGCCACAGGCTGACAACAAAACCTTAAATATCTGTATCCATGATGGACAGTTATCTTAACCATAGAAGTCACCAAGCTGACCTGAGCCCTCAGCACTTCCCAAACATGCTACTGCGTTCCTTGGTTTACTTCATTTGTAAGCCTCACTACTTTTCCAGAACTAATGTGTTTCTCAAAGTTCTGACTCATTTTCATTGGATCATATTATTTCATGTTTGTGCATTTTTTATAATTATTACATGAGAAATCTCCAATGTCCTGTCATGAAATATAAAATTAGACTGTGTCTGTACTGATGAAGTCTTTCAAGAAGAAAATCCATGAAGAGGCCTGTTAAATTTCACTCCCTCTACACAGGCTCTGGATTGCACCATTATCCCATTTTCTCACTGAGTTATACCAAACAGCAGTGCTCCTACTATATTTTTATTGAGGGATTTTTGATAAGATTTTGTCTTTTCTACTTGAAAAGAAATATACCTTATTAAACTCCACATTCTTTTCTCATTATCTAAATATCTCCTGCCCCTTCTTAATGATTGAACTTCAGTTTTTTCACTTCTGTTTCTTCTTTTCACTCTTCACTCTGTCACTGAAAAAAAAAAAAAAAAAAAAACACAAAGCTTAATAAAAAGTATAAAATAACAAATATTTAACAATAAACTGTTGGTTCATTTTTTCCTAATCCTTGTTTATCTCCTAAAGACAAGAGTCCTGTTCTATACCAATCACAACTTAGCTATCAAAGTGAATTTGTTAACATACATATTGCACTACTCATACTCAGATTTCATTCATATTTTTCTATCTGTACCAATACTGTCCATTATAACAAAAATATCTATACTAGAATCAGTCACTGCCCTTTTTATTATATACTGTCCTATGGTCTCTTTCTGTTTATAATATTGCTTTTATCTTTCCATAGTTGTCATGGGCAACTGCCTTAAATATTGTACATCAATTATTTTATAGAATACTCCTCAATCTAAAGTTTTCTAGAATTATGTCAGAGTTTGGTTTTTGTTATCCTCCTGAAGATAAAAGAATTAACATTTTAGTCTTTCCTTTGTTTCCTATCAAGGGGTACCATTATTGAATTGCACCATCAATAATGATGTCAACATTAATCCTTTAATTAAGGTGGAATCTTAATATATGTTCTATTTTATTCTCTCTTCAACTTATAATTAACAAGTATATATAGGGAGGAACACTGAAGTTATATAACTTCCATTAATCACTGAACTTTCTATTTATTCATTCATTTATTTATGTACGACTTCATGGATCCCTCTATTATACAAAGAGTTATATTTCCTCATTTATTTCAACCCCCAAATATTTAGTTTTAGCCAGTGATAATTCCTTCAAAATATCTTCCCTTCTATTTGACATGACTTCATTATTCTGAGTATTTCCTCACTTTCTGTCACATTAAAATGTTCTGCAACCCCATAGGAAGACCAACAGTATTAACTAACCTGATCCATGGGAGGTCCTAGAGACTGAGTCACCAACCAAAGAGCATACATGGGCTGGTCCCATGGCCCCTGGCACACATGTAGTAGAGGACTGCCTTGTCTGCCCTCAGTGGGAGAGGATGCACCTAATCTTGTAGAGATTGATGCCCAGGGAGGTGGAATACCAGGGAGAGTGCACCCCCTCAGAGGCAAAGGGGAGCCAGGGGTGGGGGAGAATTCTGTGAGAAGGGACCAAGGAGGGCAACATTTGGAATGTAAATAAAATAAAATAATTTTTAAAAGATGTTCAGCCCAGTCCATGCAATTAGCAGTTTCTCCAATATACTGATTCATTTTTGTGAAATTGAATTTAGAAGCCATCTTCAGGGCATAGATGTTTTATTAATTGCCTTATTTAGTGCTTTTGGTTTTTATTTTTTTAATTTTGTTTTGCTATTAAGATATAAGTGTTTCCAGGTACTGCAATTAACACACATAGGGACATATAGATACATATATCACGATTTGTATGTGCCTATGTATCTATAGAAAACCATGAATATCCATTGTTACATCCAATTCAACACTGCAAGTTTCTATTTTACTGTCTGATTTTTTTCATATTTCCAACTTTCTTCTCTGGCAGTTTGACACCGGGATCTCTCATCCTTCACATATTTACTCTAGTCATTTTTCACCCGATTCACGTTGGATTTCATTCCCCATGATTCTACCTAAGGTGATGTGATTAGGAAACTATTTTAATCAACATTTTAATATAAGGAACACTCTATTCTTCATTCTACTTGATTTACAGAAAACACTTCTTTCATTGGTTTCTATCAAACAACATTCTCTTGATTTTTGTCACATCCATGGCAAATTTCATTTTTCTTTGTTACATTTTTCTTAGCTTAATTTTAAATGGGAAAATCCTCAATCTTAGGACCTATTCATTTTTTCAGCTTATTTAACAGTCATCTCTTGGTTTTATTTATGATTTTCATCAAAGAATAATAAATTTAATCTCTAACCCTGATACCTTTACTTGATTTTGAACCCATTGACAAATCCATTGACAATCTGCCTACTTGACAGCTCTACTTAGATTTCTCACAGGTACTGGGTACTTCAGATTAACATATCTAAAGCTGACCTCTTAATCTTCTACATAAACCCTGCTATTCCTTCAGCAGTCACCATATTGATTTTTTTTTTAAATAGCATAACCTTTTATACAGTTGTCCATGACAAACTTAGCCATGATTCATGACATCACCATGTTTTACCTCTATTGTTATAATCAGCCAAAGTATAAGTCTACTTACTAAAATATTTTGAATATATCCATTTACCTCAGACTCCCTTGCAAACTGGATTTTATCTCACCTGGATTCTTAAAAGTAGTTTAGTTGTATTCACTGTCCTAAGCATACATTCTTCATTAAGAGTAAAGGTTTGCCTTGTCTAGATACCTCAAATCAAGTAGTCTCATAAGCGATATTTTTCAAAGTCCACTACTATCCTATATTTTATACTATATCCAAATATCTTTTTATTATGGATCAGATTTTTGTGAGTCTTTGCTGCCTTTCAATGTTTTATCCATAGCACTTTTCATAATTTGTAGTTACATATTATTTGAATTATTTATGCTACAAAATTCACACTCTAGGAAGACAGGGGCTCTCCCTCTTCCCACCTCACTCTCTGCAGTGTGTGTGTGTGTGTGTGTGTGTGTGTGTGTGTCTGTCTGTCTGTCTGTCTGTCTGTTTGTGTGTGCATGTGCATATATGTGTTATAATATTTCTACCATTTAACAGTGCTTAACCAGTGGTGCACACTTCACATCAATAAGATGTAGGAATTGACATAAGGGAAATAAAAAAAAAGAGCATGTTCATCCTTGCAATGACAAACATTTGGTTGAACGATAAAAATTTTAGCCAAAAATTAAAGTCTACTTATGTACTCACATATTTTGGTTAACATCAATATAAACAAACTAATTTCCTTGGAGTCAGGCATCAGAGCAACTTGATTGGCTGGCTTGTAATCATTTCACTTTGTGCCATTCAGAAATTGCTTTTGAGATTTTTTTTTTCTCAACCGTTTCTTAACTTGGTTGCTCAAAACTGAAATTGGATTGTATCCTGGACACAGCAGGAAGGCAATTTGCAGAGCCCATGAACATTGTTGAAATTATCATGCAAGCTTATTAAATGCAATGTATATTTAAATTGAAAAAAAACTTTCTTTATTAAACCCAGATAGGTGAATTTTTATAGCTTCCAGCACTAAAGTGTATTAAGTTTGAGAGTCAGGTTAGATTAATTTCTAATCTTTATGGAAATCATTTTTATTAAAAAGTAGAAAGTTAAGATTTTGACAGTTACAGGGTTTGGAAAATTCTAAAAGGATCATCATTTAAATATGCAGGGAACATAAAATCAGAGTGCTTTCATGATAAAGATGATTTGTTTATTTTATATGCTCATTTTTAAAAGCTGTTTTAATATTTAAGCTTGTTAAAGAAAATCTGAAATGTGGTTGAATATATTAAAGCCTAAATAAGTTTTGACTTTCATTACTTTTCATGAGAGCCAATGAAGTAAGCCTTAGCCTGGGCTTAGTTGCTAAAATGAAAAAGATTAAAGGGATATTTTTATTTCTAAAAAGAGTGGTCAACATATCTTGAGTTTTATTTGTGCATACATTCCATGTTTTGTGAGTGAGCCTGCATTTTCTACTGAATACAGGAATATTCTGCATAACTGGAATTTCTAATTTGATCATTTGCATTTCAAGTTGTTTCCTTTTGGTTCTCTTTTGTTCTAGTTTTATTGAGAAGTAATTTGAAAACAATGTAACATGCACAATCAGATGATTTTCTATACATATATATGATAAAATTACCACAATCTAATTAGCCAGCTTTCATCATGTCACGTCATAGTTGTGCATGAAATGAGAGCACTGAAGATTTACTCAAGAAATTTCAAGTCCAATAATATTGATTTTATTCAAAGAATTCTTGAAATGATTGACTTAGAGGTGCATACAAACCCTAAAGCACATTAAGGGTGTCATACGAAGAACCCTGTGTTACATTCCCCACCTCTGCAAGTAGAACAAAATAACCTCCCAGAAAACACCTGTAGGAAATTTTACCAATCTGACAATAACGTGGGAAGAAATTGCTTTGTCCTTTGAATTTAAGTCTGCAAAGGACTGGGTCTCTATTCTTGTGCCTTCTTTTGGGCTCTTTCCTTCTGTTTTTTTTTTTTTTTTCTTTTATCTTATTAAATTATATTATATATCTATGTATATTATATATTACAAATATACAATATAATTTATATAGTATGTAGTATATGTTATATATAATATAATCTTATATATTATATATTTTTAACAGCCTATTTGTTTTTTGAAAGACAAAGGGATGGATCCAGACAAGAGGGGAGATGGAGAGGAACTGGGAGAAGTAGAGGGAGGGAAACCATAATCAGGTCTTATTAAATTAGAAAAATTCTCTTTTCAATAAATCTGGGGAAATATACTCATGTCTATGCATTTTAAAAGTTGAAAATCAAAAAACAAATATGAAAATCAATTATCAAAGGAACTCATCACATTTATACTTCAGAAGAGTTGGGCTATTTGTCTAGCATGTTCATTGATTGAATACAAGTAGTCAACAACTATAATTTATGACAACTGATCCTGGAAGTATAAGAAAGAATTAAATAACTACCTTCCCATTTTATACCTTTATACTATAGAATGAATTTCTCACTGAATGGAGATGTTTATCTTTTTGTATCAGACATAGATGTTCAAAAAAGAAAGCTTTCAAATTACATGAAAAAACCACTAGTTCATGTGTTTGGTGTTTTTAATTAACAATGCTACTGCACCTACTTGAGTTATAGAACATAAAGCAATGAATGTATATTAGTGGTAATATGGTCACACTACAGTGAAACAAAGTTATTTATCTGTCATTTCACATAGTTACATTTTTATGACAAGAATAATTAAAATCTATTAATATAACAAAAATCACTAACACATTTAATACTAATTTCATTAGTTATAATCCTTATTTGTACATAAAATCTTTACATTTGTTCATACTACATGTCTGTTACTTTTGTGTCCTTTAACCTGTTGCTCTAATTCTTTCTCTAGTCTTGCCTCTTAGCAACCACTATTTTACGCTGTTCCTGCATGTATATATTAGAATCTACTATTAGTAAGATAGGCATGTAATACTTTTTCTGTGACATGCAATTTCATTTAACATAATGTCTTCCAGCTCATATTAAAGATTCCCTTCTTTTTTTTTTATTGGAAATTTTTTTATTGGAAATTTTTTTTTTTACATTTCAGATGTTCTCTCCTTACCCCATTTCCCCCTCCCTCCCAGGAACTCACTATCCTTTCCCCCCTCCTCCTGCCTCCACGTTGGTGTACCCCCACCCACCCTCCCCTGTACCTCACCTCCCCACCCTCGAGTATCCCCCCCCACGACGTCCAGCCTTCATGGGACCAAGGATCTCTTCTCCCACTCATATATAGCTCCCTTGCATATATAGCTGGAGCCATGGGTCCCTCCCTAAGCGCTCCCAGGCTGGTGGTTCCCTTCTTAACTTCTATAGACTAATACCCCATTGTATAAAATAAATATTTTCTATCATATATACATCATGCATATTAGCTTGTTTTACATAGTGTAGCCATAGATTTTCATCTTGTTAACCTTGAGTTGGTGTTTATGTTAGACAAGTGTCAAAGAATTAACACTACCTCCCTCCCTGCCTCCCTGTCTCCTTTTCTTAAACAGCACATTAAAATTGTACATATGATATGATCAGCATAAACATCTTTCTTCTCAAATATTTTCTTACATTGTTTTATTGTAAAAAACATTCAAAATAACTTCTTCTAATTAAAAAAAAAATTAGTACTTATCTGTTATCACTGTATTTCTAACTATAAGCATATGATAGGAACTAGAATGAATGAATCTTTTCCACTCGAATAACAGAATCTTAGCTTAGTAAATACTTACCATTCTGCATATGTTACCAGCACTTAAAATTCAAACTGTGTAAAACCACATGTCAATCACTGTGTTTCCTAGATCTCGATTTCCCTCAATGATGTCAAAAATGTTTTAGTATCCCAGTTTGAAATATTCAGGCACGTTTATATTTATCAATAATTTATTTAATCAACATATATTAGATGGTATTTTTCCTGAGAAAATTGGAAGCCTGAATGCAAGAAAGGGAATAGAGTACCTAGGTTGTTAAATATGTTAGTGAAATAATTCTACAAATATTTATCGGCTGTTTATCATGTACTAGAAATGTGAGATAAGCAAAAAATATTGAGATGCAACTGTTTCCTTTCCTTGTAGAAAGGAGTATAATTCATATGTATAGAAAAACTACAGTGATACATATATATACACATACACATACACACACACACACACACACACACACACACACACATATATATATATACACACACACACACACATACATACAGAAGAGGAATGGCCATTCCTTATGAACTACTCAAGCTGAAAGGTCAATTATCATTTAGACAAACAAACGGACTATAGGAAAAGACAAGCTGAGTTTCCTAAAAGAATTCCAAGTCAGTTGAGCCACCTGGAGAGGACACTGGCCATACTGTTGAGCTGTCTGTAGCTTGTGTCACCAATGCTAGAATGAACTTTGGTGATAAAGATTTCCTTGAGTCATTCACCATGCTGGACTCGAGTAGTACCCATACTTTGATCTGTCATGTTTCCTACCTGGAGTGAGTAGACATGCATGCCTCCCCAGGAAACATCTTTCCCACAAACAATGACCTGAGGCAGAATGAATATGCCACTTTCAGTCAGTTGTAAAAGACAGAAATAAAAACCAACTGGTGAAAGAAACATAACAATAAATTTCAATTCATGTCAACAAATTCAATCTCTAGAAACACACACACACACACAACACACACACAAAGAGCATTTCTTATTAAGAGGACAATGATTCTTCTCATCTTCTTATCATGTCTTCAGGTTTACCATATTTCTCTTTACCTTCTGACTTTGGCTGTTCTCTTTGAGCTAGATTTTCTCCTTCTTACTGGTAGTCTCCAAGAAGAGCATGTTTTCTACATCAAAGGAAGTTAGTACCTACTGATGAAGCTGTTCATAAAATGGCTGCTGATGGTTAGCCATGATATTTGTATCAGAAGATGTCAAGATACTGCAATTCATATGTCATCAAATGGGTCACAGCATATGAATACAAGAATACCTCCATCAACTATGGATCATGCCATTTATACCAAGGGAAGCCAACATAACAATCATCTTTTCTAAAGGGTAGCAGTTCATCGGGGAAGCAGATGACTTAAGATAGTACATTTCTTTTCCTTTTTTTCCTACACAGCATCCCCCAATAAAATACATGGCTAAACTAGAATTTCAGCTGAAGGAATCAGGCCTCTGAGACCAGATTCATAATCAGTATAATATATGGGGATTGGTTGGATTATTTCAAAAAGTAAAATACAAAAACTACTGGGTAAGAGCTTAAGTCAAAATATTTACTGCAGAGTAAACTGAGCTTAAGTCAAAATATTTGCTGAAGAGTGAACTGGAGTACACACTCTCTAGGGGCAGAAGTAGACCATGGCTGAAGAGCCCACAGGACTGAGCTACATTTTAAATAGACATTCTAGTTCTACTACCAATGCTGTGCTAAAGTATCTTGACAAATACAACTTAGGGGGGAAAGTTTATTTGGCACCAAATTCCAGGTTACAGTCCACCACTGTAGACAAGTCAAGATGGCAAGAACTTGAATCAGCTAGTTATACTACATTCACAGGCAGTAGAAGAGAGCAATGAATTAGTACATACAGTCTAGTGCTCAGCTCATGTTCTCTAATCTTTTTTTTTCTTTTTTTCTTTTTTTTAAATTTATTTAATTATTTAAATCACATCGTAATTTACTTATTCACCCAGGGGTTATAAATACAGAAAGGCAGGATGTGGGGAAGGGAATGATACCGGAGCATAGGTGTTCAGGGGAAGTACAGATACCATTCAGAACAGGGTATCAGCTGGGTGAAAGTTCAGGGGACAGGTCACTATGACTCTGCCTATGATTTGTTGCCCTTACATAGACAAGACAGGGATGGTTAAAGAGAACATGAAAAAGGTCAGAGAAGGCCCGAGAAAAGACAGAGAGAGAGAAAGAGGAAGAGGAAGAGGAAGAGGAAGAGGAAGAGGAAGAGGAAGAGAAAGAGAAAGAGAAAGAGAAAAGAGAAAGAGAAAGAGAAAGAGAAAGAGAAAGAAAGATGAGAGCTGGTACAAGAATTGGTTTTCAACTTCTCCATAGTTGTCAACCCTACTTCCTCCCATCTTGGGACCATTAATTGGGTTATTTTTGCTGATTTCTTTTGGTCCCGGGCCTTAAATAGGCTGACTAACTTTGTGATACAACAGATAGATAATTTGGTAGCAAAACCTATTTGGATACATTAGCATAAGTTAGCTATGGAGGACCACATGTTCTCTAATCTTAAGCAGTTCAGAAACCTGTACAGAGAGAATGATGCCACCCACAGTGGTGGGTCTTTCCACATCAATTAATACACTCAAGATAATTCTTACATAAATGCCCATAGACCTATCTGTTTTAAATAATCCCTTTTAAGAATCTCATCTTAGTTGATTCTAGATTATGTCAAGTTGACAACTAGAACTATCACAGGAAGCTTTATATTTCTAAAACTACTAACAGGCAGCTTCTCGTCGGTGGCTTTTTTCTATTCAGATAATTGATAGGCCCATTTGCATTGTTCCTTACAGAAGAGTGAATCAAATAGCCCTGAAAATATATACATACAAAAAACATTATAAAGACTGAATATGTTTTATTTCTATATTCAGTGTGTGTGTGTGTACGCGTGCGCGCACACAGAACTAAAAAACTAAAAAAAATTGAAAGAAAACAAGAAAAGAGGAACATGGGAGAGCTTGAAGGGAGGAAAGGGAAAAAAGAAAGGATATAAATGTATTGTGATCTTAAAATATATATATATATGTGTGTGTGATCTTAAAATATATATATATATATGATCAAACTTCTAGTCTACATTGCAATCACATAGGTCTAAGCCTCCTGAATTCAGGTCAAGATAGTATCAAATAATGACCCTTCAGACAGTTCATGGTGTCATGTCTTCTCCAGGTCCAGAGATATGACCTGGGTACCATTCTCTAACCAGCAATTAGAGTCTAGAAGTTTGATCCTTGTCTTTTTACCAGCTGCAGATTTAGAGGGCAGAGTGTAGGTGTAATATTCTCTGAACCAGCTAACATTGAACTATCCACCTAATAAAACAAATATCCTAGCAATGTAGAAGTATATTGTGCAAAATTAGTAAAATTAGGGGTAACTTAAGACTTTAAATTGTCTACTTATAGCTAGATTAATAGATTATTTACCTGTAGCTTTATGTCAGTATTATCTAACTCTATTAGAATGTTAGTATCATGGGACTACAGAGATGTAAATTCAAATTGTTTATAGTATCTTGATCATTGAAAAAAAAACATGTAATATGAAACTTTTCAAGAAACACACAAAATATGTTTATTTCAAGTAAAAACCAGTTTGTATGAAACATATGTGTAATCCCAGAATTTGGGTGTTTGAAGCATGAGGATTACAAATTTGGGCCAAGCTTGGGTTACATAAGAAACCATATATGTATCTTATCATTATGTTAATAGCCATGTAACATTTAAAAATTTTAGTATTTCTTCAGAGTAAAATTATAAATTTTAAAAAGATGCTTAATGCATTAAATGTCAATAAACAGTACATTCAAATGCCATACAAAGTCATTTATATTGTGTTTTTTATCATCCTAAGGAGTGTATTAAGTCTAGGTTCCTTGTCTTTCTTCATGCAATGTTTCCTGTTGAAGGTGAAAATAAGTTGTGGATACATAGTCTGTTAGACAATGGTTACAACTTTCTACTAAGTGGAGGAGCCTGGTACAGTTCTCAGAGCAGCTTTAATTCTTGCTAGCATTATGTCTCTCAAAGCTTCTACTCAGATTTCATTCTCTTTAGCCAGGAGAGTCCTATAACACGAATGCTGATGGGAAGGACATGACAACTCTATTCTTCATTCAGAGTACATTTCTTTCATTTGAGTGAAGTGTCCTTCTGACAAACAACTTTGGCTTCTCTACAAAAGTATGCTCCAACTGTGTTTGGGGAGCAAATATGTTTAAAGATCTCTCAATGTATTTTTTTTTTTTTGCAGCGATTCATGGAATGTAGATACTTTTCTTCTAAATGGGAAAGTTTATTTCCTTAAAGATATCATAGAGAAAATTTAGATGAATAATAATACACTTAACAGTAATTTATTTTCCAGATAAAAAGTAATCTTTAAACAATTTTCAAGAGGGAAAACATATCAAATATCCATCAGAAAAGATTTTCCTACATTGCTATTTCAAAATTACATCAAATCACAGTAAAATGAGTGCTAAACCTTATATATAAAGAATAGCTTTCTTAATTATGAACAAATTTAAGTGTATATTTGTGTTCAAGTTCATGTAAGTCTGAGTACAAACCAACATATATAACCATTTCAAGCAAAAATGTAGCAATAATAGGTTTGATGATAGTGGTGCATAATTTTGTCCCTGAGACTATTGTTGTGCCACTTTATTATTGACTTCAATGTTTCAAGTTAGGCTTGTAGTTTTTCTGTCATCAAATTTCTTACCAAAGAACAGTTAACCACTTGACTAGAGAAATCCAAGGCTATTTAATATAAGCAAGATCCATGAAACTTTAAGCCAAACCTCATTAAAGAATTCTTATTGATATTGTTGTTGTTCTTGTTTGAAGCAGAGTCTATGTAACCCTGGCTGACGTGGCACTTACTATGTAGACCAGGTTGGTGTGAATTCATAGAGATCCACTTGCCTGTCTGCCAACTGCTAGGATTAAAGGTATCACCATGCCAACCTGCCATTATAACTATTTAAATATTTTTAAACTTAAACAGACTTTAAGGTTAAAGACTGTGTACAGACTGGAATTATGATGTTGTTACTAGTACAACTCTAGTTCATGTTTCATAACGTCGAATCAGAGTGTACTGATGTAAGATCTAAGATTAAGACTAATAAAATATACTGATTCACAGTTGTAATGTTGAGGCAGAAGGACATGTATTATTCATGTGTCATAGATTTTCTGTATTAAAATGAGATATACTTGTATCTCTCAAACATAGTGTATTAGTCAGCTTTTCACAACTGTAAGAAATACCAGAAACAGTCAACTCATAAAATGAAAAGGTGTATTTTGACTCACAGGTGTAGGAGCTTCTATCTGGGATTGATTGTGCTCACTGCCCTGGGCCTGCATGATAGAACAGTTGCTTGATTCATTTATCAATGGGGTCAATGCCAACCCAAGCAGCTTAAGAGCTAGTCATGTTTCCTAAACAATATATATGCCAAGCTCCTCACTAGAATCAGACAAATAAACAAGATCAATAAATATTATTAAGAAAAAGTTTTGTGGAGTGCACCTGACTTGCCAAATTTTTTTCACCTACAGTTTTCTAAATCACTGACACAAAAAGTTTCTAAATCACTGACCATAGTCTTGGTAACAAAATTATAGTAAGTTGAACAAAGGGAATAACTATTTATTGCGATTTGTTCATTCTTTCCTTGTTTGTTTGTTTGGTTGATTAGTTTTCCCCTTCTAGCTTCATATCCTTAGATCTTTAACAGATTCTCTGCTTCTTTAGGACGCTATGATGTAGCATTCAATTTTTTCCACATAAATAAGTTATACAACAGAATAACAAGATTTAATATTTGGGGATGCCTGAGAGTATCATTGCAGAATATTGGGTACAGTTGAGGTGCCAAGAATAACAGAGTTCAGTTTACTGAGAGCTTGTATCTAAAAAGTAAATCTCAGAGAAACGTTTTAGAAGGCTGCTTGGAAGGATTTACTATTTAATCAAGTTGTTCTTTGTCAGCGTGTAACAAAAAAGTGTTCTGGTTCTCTCCCAGTCCAATTTATCCAAATGGGTGTTCATTGTTGACATGCATAAAAAAACTTATTAAAAATGAAATGTCTCAATAGAACTTTAAAGTGGCTGCCTATATTTTTCATGTTGTTTTTCAATACATTTGCACAGAAGCATGTTTGTGTTTTAGCATTCTTTTGTCATCTTTTGCAGCCTATAATGTTAATATATTTTCAACCAGATGAAAACATTGCTCACGAAATGGAAGTCTTTGTGAGACAAGTATATTAGATCAAATATCATTTCTATCATGTTTATAAGTTACACAATTTCCAGAATCTATTTTGTGTTCATCTTCTCTCTCCCTCCACTCCCCCTCCCCCGAAACTGATTTTAAGTAGATAGGGATTGAAGAACATCTCAGAATCCATCCAAAAATCTCATTTTAAACTGGATACAACTGTAGAAATGTTGACGCACATCAAAATAAGGAATGCTTATTGTTTAAGATCTGCTGCTCCATTTGTAGTAATTTATTTCTTAGACAATTCCCTTACTCATGGGGATATTGCTTCCCACTTGGATACTTGCGGTACTGAAACTGTAAATCAGACTGGTAGTTGTGGCTTGTCTGCCAAGTGCTGTGCGTTAAGGACTGCATGAGAGACTAAGACGTGTCTTTGCTTCTTTAACTCAAGAGAACAGTCCCTGAAGACTTTTTTTCTTTTCTTATTTTAAAATTATTATTAAATATTTAAGGTATGTGAAGTAGCATAAAATAGCTATTATACTGTTTTAATAAGTAATATAAATGTCTCTGTATATAATCTTTTTCAATAAAATGTTTAATCACTATTTTACTGGCATATTATGGAGCACTTTGAAGAAATTTGGTACATGTACATATTGTAAAATGTTCAGAGTAGTTAGAATGTGACCCCTCTGCTAACTTCCCCTACATCAGATGTCACTATTCTAAACTTAGTCATTGAGTGGAATCATTATGCTAAACGTAGTCATTTTTTTACATAGAGTTCTAGCCTTTCCAAATATGGATAGATGATTTTTGCATTATCCTATGTTTGTGTCTACTTTCTTCCTTCATAATTTAAAGGCTTCTCATATTGATTCATGTATCCCTTAACTTTTATAGTTCTGACTTAAAATGTGATCTCTATTTTCCCACTGATGGAAGTTTTAGTTAGGCTCTGAATTCACCTATTAACATACTGTAAAATAATTTTATGTATTCTTGGTTATTCCTGTTCCATCAAGATGCCAGGGATTTCATTTTTGAAGGTAGTTAGTGTTTTGAAACAGGGTTACCTGTATCACATTCTGGGCTTAAACTCTGCATAGTCCAAAGTATCTCTAAAACTTTGAATCTCCTACATCTGCCTCTCCCCCTTAGTGTTAAGATTACAGACATTTACCACCAGGCCTAGAATACTACCTAGATGTTAAAATCAAATCACAAACGTTGACACCCTAATGATAATAATAGTGATAATGACCTCTATGAGCACCAAACATCTATTTCTCAATTGAGTAGATACTTGCAGTTGGTCATCAAACATTTTTATCTAAAGTAATGATATTTTCTACATTTTTTTTATTATTGTGAAGTGTCAGGGTTTTGGTGGTTTTTTGGTTTTGTTTTAAACAAATTACATGTTTATTAGCTATTCCTAATATGTAGGCATGTTGAATTTCAATTTGTTTGACCTTGACACTAAAATCTCTGTTATCTTGTCTTCTGCTTTTCATAGTTTATACTTATATTTAGTGCCATCTCCCTTGGTAACTGTTGCTTCTTTTATAGATTCAATTATTTTATTGCTCTAAGATCTCTAGCACAATATTGAATTAAAAGCAATAATTAGTTTTAGTACTTATTTTGACTTTAAAATTAACATGTCATTCGTTCTATTACCAAATATTATGATTGCCATAGAATTTGAGTAAGTCCCCATCATTTTTAAAGTTGTCTTATACTCTTATTTGTTAGGGGATCCTACCACAAAAGGACACTAAATTTTACTTATTTAGGTTTTCTGTGCATAATAAGATTACATATTTCCTTCAAGCATTATGAAATGGATTAAAGTAAAATGGATTATTTCAAGCATAAATTACATTGATTGATTTTCTAAAGTTACAGCATCACTTATACATTCTTGATTTGATTTCGAGATTAGTATGTAGGTATCTCTGTCTTTAAAAGGATTTTCTGAGATTTCATTGGATAGTTTTATAATTATGTTTTTCTGTAATATTAACCTACTAAAATTTTATTTTTTCTTATCATATATTTTGCTATTAAATTATAGTTTTCCCATAAAATGCTTCAGGGAGCCTTTTCCATTTCTCTACACTATTGTATAGTGTACAATACAATAGTGTATTATCTGCCCTTTGAACATTTAGCAAGCTATACCTGCAAAGCCACATGGGCCATATATATATATATATATACACACACACATACATACACACACACACACACACACACACACACACACACACACACACACATTCAGATCTTTTGCTTCTGAAGTGCATTTGTCTTCCTGGAAAGTATCTTCCTCATCTAAAGTTTCAGAATTCCCCATCCCCTAAACATTTTATCCTCCACTCCCCACCCAACACTCAATATCAATATTTACTGCCCAAATATTCTTTTAAGTGTGCCTTTCTTGTGAAGCATGGTCAATTTTCCATGGACTTTCCCTTAGAGAAAACCGACTGTCTTTCTCCCAGCAGCTAACAATTGCCAATAGCACCATAGCTAGAGCTAAGATTTTTGTGCCCATCTCTTTCCAATCTGTGTTTGGATTTGGACTGAGCTTGAATAGGTCTTCTACATGCTGTCTAACTTCTGTGAGTTCATACTTGCGAATATCTTGCTGTGTCCAGAAGACATTGTTTCACCTCTGGCTCCTAACTGCTTTCTGCATACGTTGTTGAGCCTGTGGAGCAGGGGGTGTGATATACATATATACTCATATGTAAATATAAGTATAAGTATAAGTATAAATATATATTCCATTTAGGGCTGAGAACACTACAGACTTTTTAAAAATATCTTTCAGTTGTAGTTGCACCTTCTAATTGCAAATAGAAGTTTCTCACATGAGGGTTAAGAAATGCATTAATCTGTGGCAATAACAGTAAGTCATTAGGAGTTAATTTAGTACTATATTCAGTTAGCAAGGTAATAGTAATAGGTTCTCCCCTTGAGCCTATATCCTTTCTAGCCATATGCTCTTGGCTCCATATGGTACAGATATGGGTTCCATCTTACAGAGCAGGATTTAACTCTAACCAGAGGTGTTTGGATTATTCCCAAGCTGTCTATCACATCACTAATGCACTAGTGGGCATGTCTTCCAAGGGTAGTCATTATTGTGCCTCACAAAGTTCACAGGTGGGAAAGGTTAATTGTTCATTTTCAACTCCAGTGGGGTACATGGCACCTTCCACCATAAATGCTAGCCTGTAGAGATAAAGCTTCCAGATCATTACTGCTTGATTTTTCCACTATTTTTATGACTCAGATATATATGTTCAACAATAGGGTCATACTATCAGGATCTAGAGAGAAACCAAGAGTTGGCAATAGCATGTGTTGTTTGGGGATGTATGATACCTCAGTGTCAACAACTCCAGAAAAATTATCCCACTGCTGGCAATAGGCCTTTTAGTTGCTAGTCTTTGGTATCTAGTAGGGAAATCATCGCCCTTTCTACAGTAACTTTGTGTGTGTGTGTGTGTGTGTGTGTGTGTGTAAGCTTCTACAGTAGTATGTTTCTATGTAACTTTTTTCAAAAGGTCTTTATCCCTCCTTGCATTCTCTTCTCCACCATTATCTTCCTTCTCTAACCTCAGTTTACCACTGCCTTATCCATTATTCCTTTCTCTTCCTTTATACCCACTGCAATTTTTCTCCCTCTCTTGGAAGCCATACCCCATGGTCCCTTAGTAATTTTTCAATCCTTACGTGTATTCCAAAAGAAACACATCTGAAGATTTAAAGTTAAAAATTCACAAGCAATAGAAAACATGTGATGTTTGACTTTCCGAGTCTGAGTAAACTCAATTTGTATTACTGTTTTTTTTTTGTTTTTGTTTTTTTTTTTTTTTTTTAGATCTACCAATCTAACTGCAAATTTCATTATTTCATTTTACTTAACTGAAAAATTTCTATTCTGTAAATTATGACTATTCACTCCCCATTCTTCAGTTTATAGATGTGTAAGCTGTTTCAAATTTCTGGATATTATGACTAGAATAATAGCAAACATGGATGAGCAAGGATCTCTGCAGTATAATTTAGATTTCTTTGGGTATATGACCATGAATGATATAGCTAGGTTGGTGGAATATCTATTTTTAGCTTTTTAAATTTTTATTTTTGGGAATAAAATATAATTACATTTCTATCTTCTCTTTGTTCCCTCCAAATCCTCCCATATTCCTTCACATTCAAACCCCCACAGTGATTTCCATTGTAGCTGAACTCCCACTAGCAGTGAATAAATGTTTCCCTTTTCCTGCTTCCTTCCTAGTATCTATGGTGCTGTCTATGATTCCTTGTGTTAATCTTGGCCACTCTGAGGTATAATTAAATCTCAATGTAGTTATAAATGTGTGCTTCCCTGATTGCTAAGGATGTTGAACTTAAAAAAAAACTATTTCTCAGCCATTTATGAGAACGCTTATAAGTTCCACAGCCGAATTTTAGTTTGGTTATTTATTTTCTTGATTTTTACTTTCTTTGTATATTCTATATCCTAAACTTTTGTCATATGTAAAGATTCTTTTTTCCTTTTCTATGGCTTGTCTCTTAAGTGACAGTGTCCTCTGCTGTACAGATCATTTTTTTTCATGAGGTCTCATTTATTCATTGTTGGTTTTAATGATTACACTATCTGGGTACTATTCAGAAATTCCTTTCCTGTGCCAGAGTTCAAGTGTATTCCCCGCTTTTTATTTATGTGTTTTACATCTCTAGAAACAGAATCCCAGGATTTTCTCTCCTGTGTGTTTTCAAATCGCATCTTTTTGATCCATGACACCAACAGAGGTGATCAGTACAATGAAGCCGAGCTGACAGGATGGAAGCAGATTGTTCTCCCATTTTTCTAGATCTTTGAGCTGCACATCAAATCTAAAACTAATCACTTCACATTTGTTTGACTTGCCTATAAGGTTCACACTGATTTTTCTCAACTGTGTATTCATAAATGATTTCACATTCACCAGTGGAGCCACATTTCATCATATAGAAACCCAGTAATGACTTTGCAGCATGGCCTGATAAGGACCAGGCATTTACCTCTCTTCTAAACATTGTTAATGCTCTTGACAGCATCAGCCAGGACACTCGTGCCCATCATGGGGATAACATGGAGTGATGCTGAACAAGGTGATTTGGGAAAGATGAGCACACAAAGTTGTTTGTTTTCTTTTCTTGAGGCAGACATTTTACATAGTATATATTTTTATTGTGCTTCTTTTCTACCAAATGTATTAAGTCTATAAATTTTTGCAACAATCCTAATTTGCATTACAAAAGGTGTTTTGTTTTCACTAAATTCACTATGACTTTATTTTCTTCTTTGATAATTTCATATATGTACATAATGCATTCTGATTATTCTCATTTCCCACATTTTCCTATTTCTCTTCCACCCCTGACAACTCCTCAGTCCTTACAAGACCCTTTGCAACATCATTTTTTTAAAAAAATCTTGTTCTGTGACTCACTGATTTTAAGCAGTGTGTCTGTGTGACCAGGGCTTTCAAACTACCTGTCTAAGTTAGTAGGCTCATCTGCCAGATACATAAGTGAAGACATTGATTACATCTCCTTCAGAATCCACCAAGTCAAAAATTCAGTAAGATGGAATGTGATCTTCATGAGTTACTCCCCAACCCATATTTGACTAATAACATACCAAATATTATACAGTCCTAGTCCAGTCAACTGAAGCTTCTATGAGATCCTGATTGCAATGATTATGTTATGCCCAAAAGGCATTTTGCATGCCTCTATGTCCTAGCTCTTAGATTCTTTCTGCCCCATCTTCTGAAATACTCCCTGAGTGTAGAGAGGTTGATACAAGTGCCCAGCCTTAGACTGAGTATTCCAATATTATTCATTCACAGCAGCTTGAATAGCTATGACTCTTTGCAGTTTCTGTAGTTTATTAAAAGACAGGCTGTCTGATGAGGACTTAGTGCAGCATTTGTTTACAGATATAATTATAAATATTTAAATGATTGCATGGTACCACGTATGTAGCTAAATAACTGTAGTACATTCCCGACTAGTGTCTGAGGCCTCCTAAGCCATGGGTTTTTGACCTAATTTACAGTACACAAAAGGAATTCCCTCTTGTAGAGCAGGCCTAAAATCTAATCAGAGAGTGGTTTGTTACCACCACAGCAGCAGTGCCACTATATGAACACTGGGGGTATCTTGCCTGCTGCACTGGTGTCGCAGTTCATAAGGTTCCACAGGCTTTCAGGAAAGCTAGTTAGATGGGGAAAAGTTTCTAGTTCAGTTCCAGCCTGATGTCTGTCTTCACAAGTTTTGAAAAATATTATTTTCATTGTTGTTAGTTCTAATTTCCAATATAAATTCTGGAAATAATCCATGAATTATTTTAAAGTATGTTTAAGGAAGTGTTTTCTGGGATGTTGCTTTTGTAACATCTTTTGTTACATATTTCTAATTTTCTTGCATTCTGCTGAAATAGCAGATGAGACGGCTTCATGGACAAATGCTTTTGCAGCTTTTATAGGCATTCTTGAAGTGCTTGGAAAGAATATATATTGTATAGTCATGGAGGTAAGGGTCCGTGTAAGTTTGTTATATTAAAGATATTTGTTGAAAATCCTCATCAATTTTTAATTTCTCATGGCTAATCACAAAATTGTCCATTTGCGTTGCTCCAACTCTATAAAGCTTTACATATTTTGTGTATTTTGAAGCTATATTACCATACAGAGTCTGGATTGCTACACCTTTCTGGTGAATCCTTTTGTCATTAGATAATAACTGGCTTTATCCATGATAATGCTTTATGCATTGAAGTCTACATCGTCTGGTAACATTATAGTCATCTCAAGCTTTTCTTGGTTGTTCTGTATCTATTATGTTTCTTCCTTTTATTTGTAACTTCTCTGTATTAATATGTTTTTAGAAATCTATTCTTAACTGAAAGAAAATACTAAATTTTCTTTTTCATTCAGTCACAGAAACTCATTCCAATTGCAAGTTCAATTCACTTTTCATTTACTGAAATTGCTGATGTGTTTGGATTTAGATCCTATACCCTTTTTACAATATTCTCTTTGCTTTTGTCTCCTTTCTGCCTTTTCTTTGAATGAGTTCTTATTTTTTTTCCACTATACCAGCTAAGAAGATCTATTCTATCACTGCTTATAGTGGTTCCCTTTAATTTTAAACTTATAACATACCATACAATGATTTATCAAATGATGAAATGCCTTGTAACTACTACCCAAATAAGAACTAAAGAATAGAACTTGGATACCCTTCTGTAACCTCTCATTACCAATTTCTCTCTTTTACTAGATAAAAACATTTCTCTCTTTCTCCCTCTCCCTCTCCCTCCCCTTCTCCCCCCCCCTCTCTCTCTCTCTCTCTCTCTCACACACACACACACACACACACACACACATACACACACACATACACACACATGAGTTTAACTCCATTGCCCATGCTACCTTAAACTTTCAGCTTTCCTTTTGCCTCAGGTTCTACTATTTGCTTGCTTTTGATAAAAAATTTTTTTAATTCTTACAATATGTAAGATTTAATTTTTTCAATCAACATTGAAAATTTTGCAGATTTATCCATATTGTGGCATTTTGATATCAATCATTTTCTTACATTTTATCATTTTTCACATGATTGCAGCAATTAATTATTCGTTCTATTGCCGATGGGTGTTTGAAATGTGTCCATTCTGTCTAGCACCAATAATTCTTCTGTGAACACTTTTATACATACTTTTTGAAAAGCATTTGCTTGCTTTCGCTCTGCCAAGAAAATCCTAAGTGATGGAACTGTAGCATAACAAAATATATGCATGTTCCACTTTGGCAGATAATTTATAATATTTTTCCAAACTGATCACACCAATCTACAGAGCTTCCTGTGATGCATGAGACACTTTTCTCTCAAATTATCTGTAACACATTTTACTTTCAACCTTTGTAATGGTTTTGCAAAGAATTATTTTTCATTTCTATGTCCTTGATATTTGTATTTGGCCATTTCGATACCCTTTCATATATTGACCATTCTTCTGCTGTTTTTACTATTAATTTGAAGCCCTTGTAGTACTCTAAATACAAAATCATTTTTAGTCATATATACTACCCAGTAGAATATCATTTCTCTCTCTTTTGGTAATTAGTTATTAATTTTAATGAACAAAATTATTGGATTTTATATTTATTATTGTATTTTAATGCCTCCTATAAAAATATCTTTCTATTATAAAGTCTTGAAATTATTATCTAGTGTTGTATTTCAGCAGCATTGCTAGATAGTGCCTACCACATATTTTACATTAATTTATTGTACAAAATAACTTAGATATTTTCTCATGGATATTCAGTCTCCCATAACATTTAATTTAAAACAGTACTCTCTTTGCATGTCTGTAGGGTCACCTTCGCCATAAATTAAGTTTTCTTATATGTGTTGATTTTGTTGTGTATACTTCTGTGCTAATATGAACTAAGTTAATATGACTTTGCATTATGCTAGTCTGTCCTACTGTCAACTGCATAGCTTTTTATCTTGTTGAACCTCTTTGTTTAGTTCATCAGTGTTCTCACAAATATGCAAATACCTACACATGTGCTCACAGACACAAAGATACTAAGATACTCATTCATTTCGTTGTGAATTGAAAGAACTTACTTTGGAAAGGGGGACTATTGAGCTTTCCAGTCCATGAACATCATAGAGCTATCCATATTTTCAGGCCATTTCTCATTTCACTTAAAACATTTTATAGGTTTCAATGGAGGGCTTGAACATATTTTGTTAGTTGTTTTAGATTTAATTATATTACATAAGGTTTGATAAGAGGTACTTTCATTTTCATGTATATCATTCATTTTATTTCATATGAATTTTCTTTCTTCCATACTATTTTCAGATGTGTGTCATGTTGTCTTATATTTTCACTTATAATATCTTTGCTAGAATTTTACATGTAGTTTATATAGACTTCATAAGACACATTTTAAAGAATGTCTACTTTACTATTCTTTGGAAAATTTGTTTCAAGTTTATAAATATTTTTATCCTTAAAAGTTTGATCTATTTACGAATAGTGCCATCTGAGACTAAAGTTTTCTTTATTCTTTACCATGAGATTAAAGTTCTTTATGTGCTATCCAGTTTCTTTTGACTTGTGATATTATAAATACATGTTGTAGTTTTATAGTAATTGCTTATTTCATAACATGTTCAAATACAGAGATTAATAAAAAGCACTGATTTCCTATTTTCCATTCCTAATATTAATTCATAGAGTCCTGATTGACCACTGCCCACAAGGGAATTATCAACTATTGATCTATGCAAATAAAGTATTGTTTTTCTGTGAACTTTCTATAATTATTTGCCACTGTTTCATTACTCTTGATTCTTGTAATTATGTTTTCTTTCTTCTACTGTTTTTTGAATTTACTTTGATACATTAATGGGAATTTCCTGTCCATTTTTTTATTTTGATGTTGTTGTCATTTCTTTATATTGAAAAAATATGTAAGATGTGTTTTGATCATGTTTTCCGCTTCTCCAATTCCTCCTAGATCTCTCTCCCTCTCTATCCACCAATGTTCTTCTCTCTCTCTCTCTCTCTCTCTCTCTCTCTCTCACTCTCTCTCTCTCTCTCTCTCTCTCTCTCATTCTCTCTCCCTCCCTCCATCCCTCCTTCTCTCTCTCTCTCTCCCTCCCTCCCTCCTTCTTTCTCTCTCTCCCTCCCTCTCTGTAAAGAACTAATAAGACAAAAACTGGAAAAACAAAGTAAAGTGAAACAAAAAGGTCCACAAAAGTATCACTGTATCATTGTGTTAATTATGTGTTGGCCAATTGCTCCTGTGTATAATGTGAGTATGTATTAATCGTAGGTAGTTTCTTGATTAGGGGTGGGATCCCTATGTGGACTTCCCCCTCTCAGTGCTTCCCTGTATGGAGAAAACCTGTACAGAACTTGTATTTGCTGTCAGTCTCTGTGAGTACATATATGCATCAGTTTCCCTAGAGTCATCCCTCACCTCTGTGTCTTTTAAACTGTCCACCTGCACTTCTGGCTCTTAAAGTCTTTCCATTCCCTCTTACTTTCCTTATCATGAAGTTGTAGAGAGTAACCAATATCTATTTTTTCAAATTGTCTTTGGCCATCACGAGACTGACAAAGCTTACCTCAGCTTCTACGCCTTTCTATCCTCAACTCAAACTGCCAGACACTGCTATAGGAAAAAGCATCCATAAATGTCAGAATCCTCTCACTGAGTTTTTTTTTGTCTTGAAATTGATACAGTAATTCTTTATTGTCTTAGGGAATCTATTATCTTCAAAAATATTTAAATATATTATCTACATGTCCTAGTTTTTATTAGAAAGTAATACTAAAAAATATTAGATTCTATTATTAAAAACCAGGTCTTACATTTACATTTTTATATACAACCTTGATAAAGTACTTCTTGCCTCTCTCGTGAATAATACAGAACTTTACAAGTATTTCAATTAGGCAATTTCATATCATATATTATTATACAATAATATTTTCTCTCTACATTATTTCCTAATTCCCAAGTTTTTAGTTATCATATCCTTTCTTTTAACCAATGCTTCTCTATTTGTATGTGTGCACAAGACAATATATAAGAAACATTTCCTTTTAGTCATTGCAATCAGTCTTGACTTGAAGTTTTTTAAATAAGTGCTTTCCTCTTAGGAAGATGTTTTCAGTTCTTAGTGTCATGAAGGAACCATTAAAGGAAGCAGATCATGATTTCAGATTCACCACAGGAATGGCTATTAGAAGATCAAATCATCAATCAAACATGTGGAGTCAAGATGTAGGAATCTCAAGCTAGTTTAAGATAATACTATCGAAGCTACCACTTATTAGACGGATGTTTACCTTTTAAAATAGATTTTTCAGTGTTCTAGACATTTTTATGATCTGGTGGTCCTGTAAATGCCATTCCATTCATTCTTTTCCTCAACCCCAAGTGGCCTTGCCACTAGCACTTTATCAGTATAGCTCCTTCTAGAGTCACTGAGAGTATCTTGTTGATGAATCCAGTGGGCTCATGTCAGACTATGTCTGAGACGTCTATTAGAATAATAATTATACCATTCCCTTTTTTAAAAAATCATTTCTCTTTGAACTTTAGCTACTCCATAATTTTATTGGATTTCTTCCAAAAGTGCATTGCTGTCTTCTCAGTATCCTTCAATGGTACCTCCTTTTCTTCTTGATACTTTTGTATGATATTTTATTAGAAAATGATAAATTTTAGCTGTTTTTATAACAGCCTACATAGTTTTTAAATCAGTGAACACTTCAGAGGTTCTGCTATTGTATATCCTTTGGAGGCAGTTCAATCATCTCCATTACCTATATAATAAAGATTGCCAAATTATATATCTAGACCTAGTCCATCCCACACACATTTTCTAGTAATTAACTGATTTTTCACATGATGCAGTATACAAACTATAAAGATAATATTTTTTGGTGTTCTACTTGTGATTCCTCAAGCCTTTTCCATTTCTTATACTCCTAAAATATATCTCAAATCAACCCACTAGCCATTTGATATGTACATATTATTCCTTATGCTATATATGTAACACAAGTCAGATAGAAAATATTGATAAGTTGTTCAACAATACTAAGAGTTATTAGTCATTATTTCATATTTCAAATCCCTATTTCCATCAATCCCAAGTCTGGAAAAAAAAATCAGAGGTTTGGAAGATGGTTCAGTGGACAAAGTGCTTGTTCTACAAGAGTGAGACTAGAATTTCTTTCTTTTTTTATGGTTTGCATTTTATTTGTTATAAGTATGCATTTCTTTATTAGTCTGTAATATAATTATTATTTTTATTGGTTAATTTATTTATTTAAATTTCAAATGTTATCCCCCTTCCTGGTTTCCCTTCAACAAAGCCCCTACTATACTCCCTTTCCCCTGCTTCTATGAAGGTGTTACCCCACCCACCCAATCATTCCTGCCTCACCACCCTAGCATTCCCCTACTCTGGGGCATCAAGCCTTCACAGGACCAAGGGCCTCCCCTCTCATTGATGCCAGATAAGGCCATCCTCTGCTACATATGCAGCTGTAGTAATGGGTTCTTCCATGTGTACTCTTTGGTTGGTAGTTTAGTCCCTGGGAGCTCTGGGGGGTCTGGTTGATTGATATTGTTCTTCCTATGAGGTTGCAAACCTGAGGACCAGAATTTCTATCTTTGATACTCATAATAAAGGAGGGTAGTTATACTGCCCTGCCTGAAATTACAGCACTCTGGAAAAAGAGAAGAGACAGGGGATTCCTGGGGCAAGGTAGCTAGTTACAGTAGCCAAATAGGTAAGCTAGGTTCAGCAATGGACTCCTCCTCATTGAATAAAATGGACAGCCATCAAGAAAGATACTTGATATCAAAGTCTGACCTCCATACATAGGCACACACATATGTATATATACCTATACATGTGCAGCCATATACATGTAAACATACATGTGGTACATACATACAAAACACAATAATAAATTAGTAAGCAAATCAATTCAAATTTTAATAAATTCTACATATATTGCTTTATCATAAAGATATTGTCACATCGGATTATCTTCTTATCTATAGATTTTATTAATATTATTGTAACCAAATCACTCTTAACATGGAATTTCTTTTCAAATTTTAGACTATGAAAATGATAACTCAACTTCCAGAATATCCTTTTTCCATTTCAAGGGTGTATGACCATTTAACATAAAACATATTGGATTCCTTCAGAAAGCTTTGATCCCTTCTCTTCTAGTGAGAGAATTAGATAAGAAAGGAGCTTGCCAAGCTTTGATTTTGGTTTATCTACTGTCATGATTGTATTAATATTCAACAATTCTCATCAAGAAGTCAAGGAGACAAAGCAGACAACTTTGGCAAAGCCAGGACACACCGTCATTATATTGGCTAAACATTGAATAGCATTTCAGGATAAGAAGTCTGTGTACTTTAATCAACAAGGACTCATTTCATATGCTTAAAATAAATGCAAATATTGATTGTGTGATCAGATAAACTAGTTGATTGCTGTCACTGGAAGCCGTGCCTTTTGTGTATTATGAATTTTATTATGTTAGTTTCTTTCCAATATTATCTTCCTAAGTAAGCTTAGAACACTATTTTCCTGTCATTATCCACTGTGAAGTCATATAGTATCATAAAATAACTCAATATTATGTGTGATTCTAACAAATTTTTAAGGAATCCTTCCAGACAATTGTTGGACATACAATTCCTTTCTAAGTTTTGATGACATTATCATTCTATAGACTTAAAATCAATTTGCACTAAAATTTATTTTATAGAGTATTAACAACCTTCTTTGCAAAGTTCCATGCACATTTACTCAGACACAAGAAATGTTTGTGATGTTTTGTTTATATATTTTTAAATGATCATAAGCATTTATCAGTGTAGGTTGCAATGTTTGTTCATTCTGATGACTTCAGGGAGGAAAGACTATTGTTGACTTTAACTAAATGTGTTGATATACCCTTTTTGAATTTCTACAGAGCTCTGTACCATGGAGTGTGGTAGCCATGGGGTCTGCTCAAGGGGAATATGCCAATGTGAAGAAGGTTGGGTAGGACCAACATGTGAGGAACGTTCCTGTCACTCTCACTGTGCTGAGCATGGCCAGTGCAAAGACGGAAAATGTGAGTGTAGCCCTGGATGGGAGGGCGACCATTGCACAATTGGTAAGTATCAGCATACTTTGATTAAAGTCAGTTGGGCTAATAGAAGTTAAGAGAATTCTAATGACTCCGTTGACAAGCTATTCATAACACAGTTTCAAGTTGGAGAATGGGAAGGAGAAATATTGGCTACAAATTTTTGTGAACTGAGAGGTTTTTTCTTTGACAGCAGTGTACTGATTTCTTCCATCGTTTCTTGTTACTTCAGTATTCCTTATATTTTTCTGCTTTCAAGCACTTTGAGTTACTCAAATGAAAGATGATACATTGGAATAAAGTGCCGTTAGTTAACAAGACAAGTGCTTTTGTTGATAGTAACATTCACTGTCCATTTTTTCCTTTTGAAAAGTATAGGTTATTTCAATTGAAAGCACCTACAGGCAATTTCGTTAAATGGGACTACTTTAACAGAGCCCATTTAACATAGTTAGTGGCTGTCTTTAATGTATATGAAAAAGACACTCCTGACCTATTATCAATAGAGCATCTGTATTGAATTGTCTATCTTTATTCAGTAGTACAGAATTTGTACTGAAGCATTCACCCCTTCTCACAACCTAGTCATCAATTTCACAAACTTTCAAACCACAGCCAGACAGAAGACTCTGTAGGCATGTGGTGCCTATGTAGTAATTACCAAATCATGTGGTACTCACAATATAAAAGAGATTACTAATAATTAAGATTTCAGTTGTAAAATAGTTTCATTTTAAAATAAACCAAAGCCTTCTATTGTGTACATATCAACCACAAAGCTTTCTTGTACTTCATCTTAATTGTGTTTATTATGATTTCCATAATAATATACCTCTACAAAATCAACTCAGGTTAGAAAGAGTATATTTCAGCCCACAGTTCCAAGTTCCAATCCACCATAGTAAAGAAGTCACGGTGTCAGGAGCTAAAGAGAGTTGGGCATACCACACTCATAATCAGGAAGAGAGCACCGTAAATGTGTGCATGCTTGTGCTCAGATCAGGTTCTCCATGATTTACAGTTCAGGATTCCCTGCATAGGGAATGCACACAATAGACTACTCTTCCCATCTCAAATAATGTAATCACAATAATCTCCCACAGACATGCCCACAGGCCAACCTGATCTAAACATCCCTTTAGTGAGACTCTTCCCAGCTAGTTATAGACTTTGTCAAGTCATAGTCAAAACTAATCATTATAAATGTCCAAAGAAATACATATGAATGTACAGTTCTCATTGTTCTACAAGGGAAATGGGTCACAGTGTTCCATGGGCATTTCCATGAATAGAAAGAAAAGGTGCACTAATAAAAGGCAGGAGTGATCTTTTGTTTTTGGTAATTTACTTTTCTTTTTAATTTATTTCTATAATTATTTTAGCATATTTTTTCTCCTCTCCTAACTACAGAAAAAAATCTTTCCACCTCCCTACTCACCCAATTTCATGTTCTTTCTCTCTCTAAAGAAAAACAAAACAGAACCAAAAATATATAAATAAAAGTATACTCAAAAATGTGATTTGTGTTGGCCAACTACTCCTGAACATGAGCCAGCCTTGAGGAAGCGTTATGATATACAATTCATTTTCAGCCTTTTTTCTCCTAGTAGACTGTACTGTGACTTTCACTTTTAGGTGATATTATTTTGTTATAATGCCTTGAATCTGTCAAAGCAATGCATAATATATACTATTCTACTACAGGTACAGTAAGTCTTGTTCTATGTCTATGGGAATATTTAAGAATCATTAAAAAGGTGGTGAGGGCTGACAGATGCAGTTTAAGTAATTACATTCTGCACTAGAGTAAGTTTATTGCCTTCACGTGAGAAGATTTAAATACTGTGATGATTACCAAAGATGGTTGTTCCAGAACTCTCTTCTACAGATATACCCAATGAGAACATATAGCTTCTTTCATAGAGGTTATTAGTGAAATATAAAAATAAAAAAAAAAAACAAAAAAAAAAAAAACACTTCTTATACATTTAGTGAAATATGACATTTTTAAGGAAACCTATTAGGGTTTCTTGCAGAAAAGACATTAATAACTTCCCCCCACATAAAATATTATTCACAAAATACACAGGCCACTGTACCAATATTTGAGCTTCAGGCATTTCAACAATTCATAGTTTGCTGTTATCCTTCCAGACAACAGATGGTAAACCATTAGTATATGTTGTATAATTTTGGTCCCGCAGAAATTCATTCAATCCTTCTTTTCCTCTCTTTTAGCTCACTACTTAGATGCTGTTCGAGGTAAGACTTTTTCTTAAGAGCAGAAATGATCTTTTCAAACAACTGTGCATGTGGGAGAACAAAGGTTGCATTTTAGTTTTAGTTGCTTGGTTACATTTGGTTGCTTGGTTGGTTTCTTTCTGGTTTTTACTTTGGGCAATTTTATTTCAACGTACCACTGCTGTGTTTATACTAATGAGACTAGAAGATAACTTCCTTTTCTAACATCCAAGTCACCACTTTTATATTTAAGTATAAAATGGACTAGCGATTATAAGGACTCTTTTGTTTGTTCTTTGTAGAAAATTGTTGGGGGGAGGTTTCGGATATGCATACATATGTCTACAATTACTAAGCAAACTAAGTTAAGGTAGGCAGATGAAGTATTCTTCAAAAAAAAATCTGTCTCTGTCCATGTATAAAATTCTTATGTCTTTCTGAGTACCTTAACCTCTGTCTCTCCAGGGATTTGCTTTTCACAGAGACAACAATGGATTTCCTGTCAAATATGTAGTGTTTTTGTATTCCAAATCACCTTGGTTTCTTTTTTTCTCCATTGAGTACCTACAAGAATACAAATAGAGAAATTCCTTTTCCAAGGCTATGTATATTTGTTCTGTGCCATCACTTGAGGATATGATACTCATAAAACTTATCATATTTTCTATAAGCCTAATGCTATTTTAAAGTTTTATTTCCTTGAAAACCAGTTGGGAAGAAGATGAGGTTACTTCTATGGCATTCTAAAACTAAGTTTATATTTATTCTTCTGAAATTTTTTTTGAAGGCATACATTTATAAAAATGTTGCTTGGACTACCCCAATAAAAGGCAGGTGTGGTCCTGTATGACTATTAGAAAAATACTCAAGATGTATATTTATTATTATTATTGTCATCATCATTATAATCATCATCATTGTATCCATATATCTAGCAATGATCAATTAGAACGTGCAGTTTCTTTTTGATAGTGCCTACCTCTGAACTACTGGTAGAAAGAGTAAGACACATTTTGAAGAGGTACTAAGGAAAAGAAGCTGAATTCTAAAAAATTATAATTGCCTGTGTTTGTGCTTTATTAATTCGCTAAAAGCTATTTAAAATCTATACTTTCTCTTGAGTTTATTTTTTCCAGTTATTCTCTAAAATGCTGGGACCCTATGTATGGCATCTTTTAATTCCATAAATATTTTCTATGTACTTAATATTATTATTATAAACTCAACAGTATGCTGAGTTTTGCAAGAGATATCACAGAAGTAAAATTCCCAGTGCTTAACCCTCAGATCAATAATAATCTTGAAAATCTGAATAGATAAAAATTTAGTGTAGCACTTCTCTAAGGAATAAGCAAATACACAGTGGTATGGTCTGAATTATAAACCAACATACCTATGTCATGAAGCACTAGATCACAAAAGGAAAACCATCACAAGTTAGAAGTAGTCGAAGAAAGCTTCTCTTCATAGAAACTGCTGTCTTTCTTCAACTTATTGGCCATAACTAGATACAACATCATCTATCCGATTTGGGAGAAATAAGGAGATAGGTTTTTCTAAAAGAAACAAAAAATATTTCTTGTCCCCACTAGTTTTCCTCCTATCTGAACCAGAGGTTGGGAATTGGGGTTAGCATTAATAACACTTAATTGGCTCTCTAAGGAAAAACACTGCAAAGTCAGGGATAACAAGTTCCCTGGGAAGGTGTTGCAAGTAAGCAAGCTCCTCTTGCATTTATTCAGCACCTCCTCTGAACAGAGCCCAGATGATTAAATTCTTCCCTGTGGGCAGAGACATCACTGTTGGCCAATCCCATTTTGGTGGCTCTGTGATTGTTACCCTCTGCTGTCTTTTCAGATGGCTGTCCAGGGCTCTGCTTTGGAAATGGACGATGTACCCTGGATCAAAATGGTTGGCATTGTGTGTGTCAGGTTGGTTGGAGTGGAACAGGCTGCAACATCGTCATGGAAATGCTTTGTGGCGACAACTTGGACAATGATGGAGGTAAGATATTTATTACATGTTGATATAAGAAAGCAATATGTGTGCTTCTAAGCACAGTTGTAACCAGCCTTGCCAAGGGCAAAAATTAAGAATCTTAAGTATCAATAATATCGAGGTGTATGTGGTTGTACTATTTTTAATTTCAGTAATATTTTCAAGATATTATTTATTATTAAAAATTACTATGGCTGTGCAATACTTCAAATGTTTTGCATGTATTATATCTCACTTAATTGTAACCCATAAATAGGTATAGATATTGTGTCTCCAAAACTAATAAATAAAACATCATGTTCAACTCTTAAAAGCAAAAATTTATCAGAACTTAGAGTGTCCTCTGAAAGTCATTGAGTGTTACTAAGAGGTGGCAACACAAGAGGGAGCTTTAAATAAATGAGAACAAAGAAAATATTTCACTTGTGTACAATGCAAACTACATTAGCATCTGACAAACCCAGTGTGATGACTCAGTTTGGCCTAACTTTTGCATACTTTCTAGGCAAGAAAACATAAAACTAACAACAAAATCCTTTTCTTATTACAGTATCTTGGGTTAAACGAAGTAGATTATGAAATGTGAGGCCTATTTCCTGTATTTGTGAGACAATTACATTTTTTTATAATTTCCATCAAAAGCAAAAAGCTTAAATCCGTAAGAAATCAGTGTGGGCTTAGGCACTCACCTGGTTGTAAACTTTTCTTCCATGGTTTGGGAAGATGACTCTGTTGACTGAGCCTTCTCCTCCCAGCACTGGAAAGACAGATATAGGGGATCTCTAACTCAATCTCCCTAGCTAAACTACACGGAAGTGGTAGGCTCAGGTAGGTGAGAGACTCTGACTCAATAAATAAAATGGAGAATAATCAAGACATACATCCAATGTCAGCTTCAATCCTCCATACATGTTCACATAAGCACACATACATACACACACACACACATACACACACACACACACACACACATACCACCCATATCTTGTAACATGTATATACACATATACACATACAAACACATGCAAAATACATTTTTTTCCTTTACATGTGATGTATAGGAAAAGCAAAAGAGAATTGATAATAAAGAGTATTAAATACATAGAATGTGGTTGTAAATGTGAAAAGAGATAATTCAAGTACCCACATAAAATGTAATAGAGGACATAACACACACACACATACATACACACACACACACACACACAGAGAGAGAGAGAGAGAGAGAGAGAGAGAGAGAGAGAGAGAGAGAGAATGAAAATTAGAGAATGGGGGAGCATATCATTTTCTAAAAATTCTATTTTCTACCTATATAACTTGAGGTTTTGTTTTAAATAAATGATATAATGATCAACTGCTTGGCTGAGTTTTAAAGCTCTAAGGTTCATCTTTCCTTTTCTTGACTTTCTCCTCACTCTAGGTATGGTTTCTAGTATACAGTCTCTCCATTCATATTTATATGTCCACTATTTAATTCACTCAAGCCACGCCTTCCATGAAATCTGTGACTTCTGCCCCCTCAATTTCCCCTGGTGTTTATAGTACACACCATACAATTGCATCGTTAATCGTATATCTTTCTGTTTTCTTGATACATATCAGGCAAGACACATGTGCCCTAGCTATTTTCCAAATATAATTGAGAGCAATGGTAATTTACTTGTGTGCAGAATTTACTTAAAACCAAGCACCATGCAGAGAATCTTATATGAGATATATAATTTTAAAACTTTGGTGTAGGAAACTCAATTGGTGATATTTTTACAATTTATAAAACTATTCACAGGAAAATGAATTAAGTTTATAAAGATTATATAGCAAGGAACTGAGAAGTTTAAGTGTAAACCTGGATGAGACACCTCATTCGTGTAATTAATAGAGCTTTCCTATCTGATGTGTTGATTGAAAGGTTATATTCACAAAATATATTAACAACCTATGCATTTATAATTTCTGGCTCAATTAAAGTTGGGCCAAAATAAGTTTCGTGACTTTGTCAGGTAATAAAAATTATGGAATATTTAATTATCAAGAATCCTTATGGCTTCAAGGTCATATCAAGGCAGCCAAAAATGTTTAATGGATAGATCAATTAAACATGAATGAATTATTGGATTATCAATTCTCAATGTCTATGGAATTTGTGGGCATAAAAAAACATAGGAGATTTTACTGAATGCACATTGACCTCTGAACATTTATTAAAACTGCGTATCTATATGCAAATTGAAAATCAAAGGCTTGATAAGAGCTCAGCATAGCTTATAATTGTCTCTTTAGGGAGTAGGGTTGGAACGCTCTGTGAGAGTTTCAATTACCATTTTTCCTTTAGTGGAACTAAGATGATATTGATGACAAATATAGATTGGTCTCTACTTTAAGATAGAAAGATAGATGGAATAACCACTAAAAGTCCCATGACTAGGATTTTAAGCCAATAACTCCATTTCTACAATGTTTATATACTACCCCAAAGAATACATTGCAAATGCCCTTCACTTGGGTATCTCAGCTTTCCAGATTCTCAAAAGGACAGAGTCATTTAGCTGACTATGACTAATGATTAGTATCTTTGTTTATATATGTGTATGTGCTTTAATTAAGTCAAAAAGTGGCATTCAATTGAACCTTCCTGAAAAAAAAAAAGCAATCCTAATTTCTAAAATGCAATCCTTAAGAAACCTTCCAATCAAAAACACATCACTTTCAAGCAGTTGCTTCAAGTAGCTGCTACCTGATTACTCCATATTACACCTGATACTTAAGACTGTTTGGGATTTTTCTTGCATCCTAATCACCATTGAATATTCATTAGAACCGCTGCTACATCCTGCAGCTTTGACTTTAGTTACACTCTGATCTCAATGCATTGTGACTCTTAGTAAGTAATTGGACTGCATTGAATATGTAGGTGACACAGCTTCCCTGTAAGATACCTAAGAGGTCCTTGAAGAGTAAAAGCTGGGAACAAATAACCTTTGGATTTTTTTCCCTAACAATCAAAGGAAAGAGAAAGGTCTCTCATTCTAAGTACTAATTACTATAGAAGTCACAGCTCTGTCAAATACTGTGGCCACAGTTATCCCTGAATAAGTTAGCACTTACCATCTGCAGAGTCCTAAGCATGAAAGAGATATAACATCATGGGACCACCTTTTGATTTGTTAGTCATGTGCCTTGAACTGAAATTTTAAAACTATGATCACAAACTTTTACAAGCCCAAGGAAAAGAATAAGCATTGTATTAACTGTCTGAATACCTAAAACACACAATAAGGAAAGCTTCCAACAGTAAAGTCTATTTCAAAACTTTCATAGACAGATCAACACAACCAAATAAAAGCCCTGGGACATGCCCAAGCACAAATTTAAATTTATTGTATCATTAAGTCAGCATCAAAAGTCAGTGTGAAGGAGCTGAGGATATAGCTCAGTAAAGTTTTTGTCATACAAGCATGTGACAATCCCCTGTAACCATTGGAAAACATAAAACTTAGCTTGGTGACAAGCACCTAGAATTTCAGTGTTGGGAAAACAGAAAATGGAAGATCCCTGGAACAGGCTAGCCAGCCAGACTAGCTAAATTGCTCCATGAACTTCAGGTTCAGAACTCCAGGTTCAATGACAGACTTTGCCAGAGAGAGAGAAAAAAGAGAGGGGAGAGAGAGAGAGAGAGAGAGAGAGAGAGAGAGAGAGAGAGAGAGAGAGATACAGACACAGACACAGACACAGACACAGACACAAAGAGAAACAGCAAGATGGTTTAGCACATAAAGATGCTTGCCACACAAGCCTAGAGACCTGAGTTCAATCTTCAAATCCCCAGAACCATTGTAAAGTAGAAGGAGGGGCACCAACTCCACAAATGTCATCTGACCTTCACATTAATAGAGTAGCATGTCTGTCCCTACACATATATCATTGTGCATAAGCATGCACAAATATATACACATGTGCATACACAGGTTAAAATGAAAATTTTTTAAAGAAGGTAGAAAGGAATTAAGGAAGGCAAGCAATATCAAACTGTGGACTCTACAAACATATGCATTCATACATACACAGAAACACATGAATACATTTAAACACATACACATTACATATACAAAACCAAAAAGGGCAGCAGGAGAAAGAAGCATTAAGAAATATATAGTGTTAAGACAACTATGAAGAAACAAATAGATTTTTAATTCATACCATGTACCTAAAGAAAAAGAAATATATTCTAGTTGGATTATTGAATTAAATGCTAAAGAAAGCAGAAATTACTGCTTTCAAAGTGCAAAAGAAATTCATTACTATAAAAGCAATGGGAGAACTTACAATGGGTAGAAAAGTAATAAATCTAATGTTAAAATTTTAAACCATTTTATACTTGGAAAATTTAAACATCATCCAGTATCTACATATTTGGAAAGATCACATTTTCACTGACTACACAAAAGCTATATGTATTTTAACATAAGAAAAATTCTGCTTGTTTTAGTCCCACTAGTCAGATCTCAAATGTACAATAGCCACATCTAACTACTTACTAGACAATACAGAACTAGAGACTCCCAGTGTTTAATTGGTTAGCACAGACTCACACATTATATTAAATGTCTACTTTAGGTAGAAGTTCCACATTGAATACCCAGGTTTTCATTAATCATTACTGCCTTTTTTCAAGTTTTTTTCTTAGCATCATCATATTGATGAAATGATAAACAAGGTAAGTTTCTGTTTCTATGAAGCTTCTGCTTTAACAACAGGAACAGATACTAAACAAAGATCCTCATGAATGGTTCTATATTTTAAATTTTTAAGTTTGCTACAAAAAAAAATTGAGGGTGGATAAATGTACATGGAGGCCATAACTTAATCTGGGAGATGAGAAAGGCATCACATGGTTCCAGTAGACATTGTAGAGAGCGGAATGAAGCTGTAGTTTCTGGGCCACAAAGATTTGGTGATCTAGCACTATTCAGAGGTACACCGGCACCATATCACACCGAGCATTGTGTATTTTGTCAGATGTTCAGTCAAATAGTAAAGATCTCATCTTATTCACTCTACTTACAAAGGAAGGAAACTGATATCTGATATAATAAAAAGATTACGGAAGAATATTAAAATATAGAATAAAAATGTGTAACCCAATGGCCCCTCTTCTCTGGCCTCTTAAATATGTTTCCATATGTGCCCCAGCTTCTCTTGTAGAAAATGTTTTAGTGGTCTATGTTCAGATTTGTTGGCAAAATCTGTAAGTTAAATGGCTAAAGGAGAATGGTTTTCAAGGATCACTGGTGAATTAACACATATAACTCATGGATCAATAAACCTCATATTTTGTATGTCCCCAGCATGCTCCAGAGTTTAGTAAATAGGGAAATAAAAGACAATGAGCAGTGATTTGATAGTATTTGTTCCATTTAAGGGCCTTCCATTTAGCCTGACACATTAATTGAGGTTTTGTTAATCTCCAGTTAAATTTATAATTGTCCTAGAAGTAGGAATTTTGAGCATTGATGGACCTCCTAGTCTATAACCACAAAACAAGTTAAACGTCAATCTAGCCAGGATCTAAGTGATAACTCCATAAATAAATAAAATTCAATGAATAAGGAGTTTTGTACTAAAGTATTGCCTACAAACTCATACTCATATGGTGTCCTAGCTACTCAAAGCTTGTTCCTAAGTGAATACATCCCAATGAACTGATTGGGATGAACAGTTTTAAGACGATTTCCATAAGCTGAATATTTTAAACTGCCATTGGAACCCAACCCTAAGACTCTATCCCTAGATATCTTGTAGTTTCTACTGTCCACAGCTTGACATATATCTAATATTTATCAATCACTAGATATAAACTAGACAGTGTGTATATTCTTCATGATTATCTTTTCAACCTTACTGGATTTCATATATATCACTGTAACCATTATCAAGGCTATAAATATATCTAACACCACAAATGTTCCCTTCTGTATCTTAGTAATTTTTAAGATCTACCATGTTATGAGATTTTGAGTGGATAATACCATGTTATGGTGTATATATAAAGCTGCTCAAGAGGCGAGAGTGGGTGGGGGTGGGTGGGTGGGTGGGGGAGCACCTTCTTAGTGGTAAAGGGGAGATAGAGTGGGGAGTTCGTAGAGGAGAGACTGTGAAATGTAAACAAATAAAATGATTAATACATTTTATGAATTTCTAGATAGAACGCTGTATGTTAATATGACTCCCATATAACTATGGAATCACATTAGTCGCTTTTCCTTCATTTATAAAAAGAACCTGAGAATATCTACATAAAAATTTTTTCAGAAGTTAGCTTAGGTGATACATTTGGAAGTACCTAATACTTAGAAAATATTAACTAGTTGACACAAAGTTGAAAATTCTTAAGGATACCTTACCAAAACTTAGCTGTCCATTCCTAGCCAGACAATAGTATGGGTATTATGAGTAACTTCATTAGAGGTTTAGGACAACATGAGTTTCTCCTAGATTGTTCATATCTCCTTTTCTATTCTAATCAAGGGCACACATGTGCTAGCCAAACATTTATTAGTAATGACTTGATTACATAGAAACAAACAGTATCCTTGATCATCATCGACATGAATTGAACCAATTGGAATAGACCCAAATTGGTTGGCAAACCTAGGTAAACACCATGTTTAATCTTTGAAGACAGTGTAACCTCGGTCTTTTTTGCTCTCTTTTATTCCCTTAAGGAAAACGATCTCTGAAAATAAAATCAGCTAACGTATGATATGTTCGTATCTGACACCCTGAGCTTGGCTGTCAGTAGGGCGCCCCAGCTTCCAATTCAGAACAATAAAAGAACTGTTAATAGCCCCAAAAAATACACACATCCAGTGTGACTGTCATTTGCACTTCTTTGTAACAGTCTAGACATACTGTTTGGAGTGTTATCCAATGTGATAATTGGTAAGTAGATATTTGCTCCTGTTCTGGGTTTGTCTGCAAATTATAATTTAGGGTTGCATGCTATTGTTGGTCGGCATCCCTGCTACCTTTCTAAATTCAACAGCGCCTTGCTTTTTCTTTTTGAGAAAAAGGAAATCTCATAGGGTCAGCTCTGCACATAATAAGCATTACTAAATATAAGAGATTACCTTGAATTCTATATCACATAACTAGATTAGAATCTGATTCCCACTTTTGAATTGGTTCAGTGTTTAGTTTTAGAATCCAATTTTGAAGATTAATATGACATGAATATTTATTTAAAATCAACTTATTTTCTGTAATATGTTGGAATCATAATTGATAGAATGAGACTTGTCAATGTCCAAAACTATTATTAGCACATTTGGTAATTTTTACGAAGCATGACATTAAGTGCTTCTGTGTACATTATGCCAATTAAAAAAAATTACAATTCAATAAAAATGAATAAAGATAAGTTTGCATTTGACAATCTTTTTTTCATGTTTTGTGTATGGGGCGCCAATAGCAAACATTACAAAAGCTCTTTTAATCCATCTGATATTTTTGCCAACTTTTCTATACATTCAAATATTTAATTAGCAGAAGAGTAAAGAGATAAAGCTCTAATAAGTGGCTGAAAACATCTTATCATAGCAAGAGGTAGTAATGTCATTTAAAATCTGGGGAATATCTGCTAATTTATTTTGCTAAATGATGAAAGAAGGGAACTTATTTTGAAACAAAGCCACAAGTAAAAGTAATAAAAAAAAAAAAAAAAGAAAGAAAGAAAGAAAAGAAAAGTGTCCAAAAAGAAATCACGGGCAAAATCAATTAAATAGGCAAAACAAGGGGGGAAAAAAAGCAAACTTTATTTTAAAACAAAGTACTGTCTGTGGTATAGGGAATTTGAAAAGACCACCTGTCGGGAAAATATCTTCTGAGGTGCCCCAAGGCTACTCTTCCAAAAGCCTCCTCTTTCTCTTTGCTCACTTTCATTGCCCCCAGCTATGATACATTCTCCTGCAGCTCAAGTGGAGCAGCCAAGTGAGGGAGGGGGAGCAAGCTAATTTGCTGCAGGAAACCAGGGCCTCTTTTATCATCCGCCTTAAGGAGCCACTGATGCCTCTGAACCTCTGTATTCCACTGCAAGCTAAGATTAGCATCTTTATGTTTACCCTTGTTAAACAACTGAATTAGAGCCACTTGCCTGTTCTAAGGACCTTGGAAGGACTTTAAATTTTTTGCTTATTGGATGTGGAGTGAAGTGTCCATATGCTCAGTTAATCACTCCAACCACTTCTTTTTCTTTGCATAGAACTCTCTTAAGGCTCTTCTCACACTTCACTGGTACAACAGTCAGCTGTTTAAACGCCTATTTTATCCTCCAAAGTCCTAAGTTTCTAGGGGAAAGGGGGATTGTTTTCTTTCATTACTTCACCAAGCAACTAGCCAAGCATTTTGTACCTATGACATTCTAAAGAGTCATTCCTCCCTTCTGTAGTTCTTGTGTCCTGTATCTTTCCTCTTCCAAAGAGTGAAACTTTTACGTGATTCTTTTTCCTTCATACTGTTAATTCTGAGATTCGCTGGAGAAAAACCAACTCCACCATTTCAGGCCAAATTTAAAGCAAGTTTTATTAAATATTAACTACTGACTAAGAGATGGACTTTGGTCAGGAACATTCCCTGGAATTTCCCTGCTAAAATGGCCCCAAGATATATGTTGCAGAGTTTAGAAGGACACGTAAAGGATGCCATACTTTCCTATGAGCCTTTGTTATTTTCCAAGAACCACCACTCCCAGCATTTCAGGAAGTTGCCTGGTCCTTGGCAAGTGGGGTTTACGGGTTAATATTGTGCATTCCAATACAACAGTAGATTCAGAAGTCCAACGCAAATGATGAGGGCTCCCCAAAAAGGAAAGAAAGTGATTCATTGTGTTGATAGATACTAAGTTTGGCAATAATTGCATAAACTATCATTGCTTATATAAATTCCTAAAGTAAGATGAATAAAATAATCAGCTGCTTTAGTATGCTTGAGAATCACCCATATTAAGCATGTACAATCTTAGGACAAGGAAAAATTCTGATTCAGTAGGTAGAATTCAAGTGTTTAGATATTTAATAAGTTAGGTAACTGGCAGCACATTTGAATCCTATATACTTTTTCACCATGAAAATCTCAACCGCTATGCTGAGAATTATCAGTAGTCAACCATATTAAGACAATTTTTTTAAGTGAAAATGAAATCAGGTTGTCAAGTATTGATTAACCGTATATTCACAGTAGATGGTCTAGGAATGAGAATTTTTTAAAGGGATTAAAAAAAAATAGTTACAATTCTGATGAGTGGTTCATCGGAGATAGAAAAGTATAACAACATATACCTAACAGAGTACTTTAACCAAAAACTACATTTTAGTTACATAAACTATAGTCTCTAGTTAACAAATATTAGAGAATTCCGAACAGGAAGATTTAGGAACAAAATAGTTTGAAATTCTCTGAGATACCCTATAAACTCAATGAGTAACAATTCCTGAGAAACTCACAGTTATAACAGGCTCGAGTCTCAGAAATATAACTTTACATTTACATTTACTATCTTTCTCCATTTAACATACTTTTGACTACATTGTTTTCTTGAAGATAAATATCACTATTGATTTGTTTGTTGTTTCCAGACGGTTTGACAGACTGTGTGGACCCAGATTGTTGTCAACAAAGCAACTGTTACGTAAGCCCACTCTGTCAGGGCTCACCAGACCCTCTTGACCTCATCCAACAAAGCCAGCCTCTCTTCTCTCAGCACACTTCAAGACTCTTCTATGATCGAATCAAATTTCTTATTGGCAAGGATAGTACTCATGTCGTTCCTCAAGAGATCTCATTTGACAGCAGGTATATAGAAATTTATTTTGTCCTTACTAAAAGTGCTCATGATTTTCCTTCAGAGTAAAAGAAAATTGTCTTCTAAAGATCAAGTGGTTTCTCATTCCTTTCAACAGTATTGCTATCTTTCTTATGCCTTCTCTTGAATGCCTGCACTGTTTGTTACCAATTTGTTTCTAAAGGCCATATTGGTCAGATTCTATATCATAAAGTTATAGGTGATGCCTATATATGTATGGAAATTGTTATTTAATGACAAATGGAAGTACATTTGCAAATTTAATCTTTAACTTCTGAATTATTATTTGAACAAAAAAAAAAACCCTTAAATTTCAATAGCTAAATTTTAGATTTCTGTTTCATGATCAAAAATGTTTCCAGGTCAAAGGGTTGTGGGACTTAATATCTTAATGGGAAATTCAAGATGAGAAAGATTTGGCAACAAACACACTTAAATCACTTCATTTATATAAAGTATAATAACCAGAATTTGCTCATCGGTATTCAACCCATTCACTTTCAGCAATGACACACTTTAATAATTAGCACAAGATGTAGTTAAGTTTAGTTATAAAAGACTTCAAAAATGTGCTTCTTGGAGCTGGAGAGATGGTTCAGTGATTAACAGTGCTTGCTACTCTTTCAAGGACCGAAGTTCATCTCTCAGAACCTACATGGTGTCTCCCAACGGCCTATACCTCTGAACCCAGGATATCCAATGCCTTTTTCTCACCTCTGCAGGCTCCTGCACACACATTGTGCACAATTATATGGTTAGGCACACACTACATATATATGTCAAAATCCCTCCTTGATTTGTTATATAAATTGCTGCTTCCCTAGTTTTCTAGACTCTCACAAACAAAAAATCTTTAACAAAAACAAAAATGATTTGTCTAAGATCCTCTATGTATGTCCTATTCCCTGCAGATGGATTATTTCAGGAGCTTGATACCAGTGACAATGTAAGAAAATTACAATTCAAAGTTAGCAAGTATCAAGTAGAGAGGGGAAAAAAAAGATACACATGAAAACTCCACTCCCTTCTCTTCAGTTGAATGCTAGAACTCTCATTGAAGCAAAAAAGCTAAGAACCTTTTTTCCTTATTTTATTACTGTGTCATTCTTACCTTTGGGGCTGCCAATTATAACCTAAAATCAATGCCAGCATATCACAAAAAGAGTTGTTCTTCTAGGGACTATACACAATATTTGCCTTCCATCAAGAGATTCAGTAATCCCCACTTCAAAACTTTTTCTCAGTTTAATAACCCCTCTGGTCCATCTTTCAGATGGATATAATCAGTATAATTATTTAGATAGTGGAGACTTAATTTTGGAACACAAAGGACCAAAAAGAATTGAGGGCAGTCATTATTCCCATTTTCCTACTCAAGGTAAAGGGTAACTCAACTCTATAGCTTTTTTTCATACTTGGGGAGAAATCAGGCCAAAAATAGGGGTCAGGTGCTGAGAGAAATAATAACCTTCATGACTTGAGATGTGTTGAATAACATGTTGAATTCAGCAAGGGGAGAACGTCAGGACCTAAGGGAGACAGCGGACAAGTCATTTTGACCCAGAACAAGGCATTTGAGCAATAAACTTAGAAAAGGTAAGACAAACTTAAACCCCTGCGGTTCAGCTTCACGCTTCAGCAGTGCTTGCTAGGCACTCACACAGCGAACAAAACTATTACTTTAGGTGGTTAATGCCCTTCTCCTCCTCCTGGTTTGATTGAGTTTTCACATTCTTTTCTAAAATGCTCCAAGTTATCATTTGGCTCTGCAAGTCACATTTAAATTCAGAATGATGGGTCTCCATCCAATGGTCTCTGCTATTAGAGTCCTGGCTGTCAGAAAGATGTGAGCCTTCTCCAAACTTGTGTACCTGAACACAAGCAATCCAACTGTGTTGTCTCTAACAAAAAAAAAAAATCACTTTTCCTTGCTTTATCATTGGACAAAATAATTTCATTTTTAATTACATGTATAAATGATAATTACAATTTCTCTGGTACACTCATATAATATTTTTTTAGTTTGCAAATGACCCAAGAACATGCAATTTAATTTTATTTTCACAGTATCTCTGTAAAATGGGGCGATTGTTTTTGGTATATTTTGTATATGTGGGAACCGAGATAGTAAGAGACTAAATCACACAGACAGCAAGGTTGGATTATAGCATCTCCTATAACCTTTACATTACACTATAGCTGTCCCATTTCTGCTTGTCCTTAAACTTATCTGGTGACATGAACCAAATTTATCTTGGATAAATGGCATCTAGGTCAACATAAGGAACTTTGAAACCAAGCAGTTTTTAAAATCAGCTTCAGCCGAGTTTATATTCCAATAGCATGAGTTACAAAATTTTAATCAGGGCTAATGAAGTACTTCTTTGGAGATGAGCTGCATGAAATGGACATTTGGTTTCATGGCAAGCCTTATTGTGTATCTATTTGTGATGCTGATGTCTGCTATCTTGGATCTGTGTCATTTCATTTAATTCTCATTAACTTGTTCACAGTATGGTTTGTTAAAAGTTTCATTTTTCAAATGAGGCAATTGGCATGTTATGTAAGTGACTTCAATAAAAATCATAAAAAAATCAGAACCTGGATTTGAACCCAGGCACACTAGTACTGAATCCCTGAATTTTAAATTGCTGAACTGAGCCATGGTGGCTTTACTTAGAAAACTGGAGCATGTAACTCTAAAATAACTCATGGCTCTTACACAACCCTGACTGTAGACTGGGTTCCCTCAGATAAATCTAAAAGACTTACATGCTGTAATCAGCTAGAGCAGGCTTATTTTTTTATTCTTTGCTTTGCCACATAACTGAGAGGCAGCTGAGTAGACAGATAAGAACAAAAATCATTGCTAATGGTTTCATTTACCTACTGGCAAACCATGAACCACTGAACTGACTTGCTGCTGCATATTGTGCCAGTCAGTCTACAGAGAGCAGTATATAGCTATGTAAGTGTAGCAAGGACACATACAAATAATTGTTCACCCTTGTGCATCGCAAGGAGAGTAGTTTTTGCTGTACTGTCTGCACTGTCACATAAAAGCATGTGAGATATATACCTTCCATACCTTCTATGATGGTGTAATGTCTGTGAAGACACAAGTTGCCCACAGAGAAGTCTCTAAGAAACTAAACTCACGTTCCCTTGTTTTCCTAAATACAACTGATCCTGTAGCTCAAATTTCTTTCTTTTCTTCTATTCCAAACATGTCTACAAAGTAAACCACATACTCTACGTGCCCTGTATTACTTATTACTTTTTAATAATGTAAATAGGTGAACAGAAGCATTATTGATCTTCAGTGTCTAAGCATTTAATCACTATTAATAATGTAGAAGGTTTTTATAAATATGTAAAAACAAGAGTACATTAAACTAAATGACAGCAGTAATTTGCAAAGCCAGACATTTCGCTCACCATCACTAATGGAGAAGTGCATTTAAAAACAACATCGTACCAGGGTTTGTGCAACCACTGACAGTAGGGTTAGCCAAACTCATTTATCTATTTAGTAACTGAGAGGTTGATGCCTCACATCACTTCGTCAAGTGTCTCTATCAGATGTTGTTCAGAATTATGCCGCAGATGTATTTTGTTTAGCCTGACATTTATGAAGTGAGAGACCAAATGTAAAAAAAAAAAAAAAAAAAAAAAAGTGGAATATGAAATGCTTCTAGAAAATTCACAAATCTCAGCACTGCCAGGCACCCAGTCATAGCATAGGTGGTCTGGAACTGAGGAACAGTGATTCCTCTGGATGGGAAAGGCAATGCCTGGCTAGGGCGCCACTATCCCCTTACACCTGGGTCACTTCCCACTTTTACGATGACATGTTTCCATTTTTGGCATTTGAGCTTTTCACCAGTTTTGGCATTTGATGTGGCTTCCCTTGGAATGATTTTAAGACTATATGGCTAGGTCTGATCTCTTTCTCCAATTGCCTTTATATATTGACTATTATTTTACTTCATTTCTGGACTTTTATATTAGATTAAAATAGAGAAAAGATAAATAAGACATAGAAATCATATTAACAGAAGAAACAATATTTCCAATCATTTGTTCACTGAGTGCCTATGTATACTTTATAGCTAAACTAGTATATAATTTTCCTCAAATACTAAGCTAATAAACTCCTATAGGGGGTATCTTATGTACCAACAGACATAAAATCAGAAAACTCAGGTCCCACAAAGTAAGAAAAAGTCTACTTTAATGATCATTATATTCATCATCTAGCACAATTTTCAAGATAGTTTAAAATCTGAAATTTTGGCCCAGAAATCTATGTTTCATCTCTGACACCCATGTAAAAATCCAGATTGGATCACTTGCATCTGTAATTCTAGCACTTTTAATGCCAGAAGTTTTGCACACAACACAGCAGCAGACACTAGAGAGACTCTCCCTTGAAACACAGTAGAGAGAAGCAACTCCCAAAATGTTTTTCTCTGATACATGTGCTGTGGCAAACACTCATACCTACCTACCTATCTATCTACACAATCTACACAAACACATGCACAGACAGAAACAGAGGGAGAGAGAGAGAGGAAGGGAGGGAGGATAAGTATATAAAAATTTTAAAAATAAAGGTATAAACTGTTATAGCAATGCTCCTGAATGGAATTGCAGAAGCATCTTGGAATTTAGGACTGGGACCAAATTTAATACAGCACTAAGTGCATAGTCTTTGTCGTGAACTACAATGAAAATGAAGTTAAATAAAATAGTAGGGTTTTTTTTTTCTAGTTCTTTTTATAGAGTTGCTACACTATAGTTGTTTTCCTTTCTTTTTTATTTGGTTCCCACTTGTATATTGTTGTATATTGTTGTCTTGTGTGTTGGGTTGTATATTGTTATCTCTGAATTATCACATTCCTTAATCCTGTTCTACAAGGACAAGGACCAAGTCAGATTTACCTTCTCCGTGTTTTGAATATCTATTGCAATCTGGCAAACTACTTCTAGTAAATGGATTAAAATACTTTTTAAATATTATCTCATGAGTCTAAGGGTTAAAAATTCAGATATGATATGACCAAGATGGTTTTTCTCTGCTATATTATGTATGGGGCCTCAGCTAGAATGCATCAAATAAATAGTGGCTGAAAGATTAGGACAGTCGCTGGGAAGCTTTTCATCTACTTTCAGCACCTCTCTTAGCTATTGCAGTTTTCTGCTAGCATGGTAAGTAACCAGCTTTTAATTTATTAGAGATCTTATATTGTCTCTATTTAGTCCAAGAGACTGAAATGGAAGATGCCAGTCTCTTAAGAAATGGGCATAGAAATTTTCCAAATGTCATTTGTGTTATATGCTACTATGTAAAGCCATCAAAAACCTTACCCAGATTCAAAAGGAGGGGCATGGGTCCCATTTCTTAATGAGACAAATATAAAGAATATTTGACTATCTTTTATCTACCATCCCACTATATTCACAGGCCCTGACATACTGCCTCACAGAAAGCAAGTTCAAAATTGAAGCAAGTTCAAAATGAGTTGAGTGGCTTCTTTCCTTTTGAAACAGAATCTCACATAGCCAGGAATGCCTCAAACCACGAATGTCTTCACCTCTACCTGGCCTTGTTGCTGTACTCTTGAAGTACAGGTGTTCCTTTTGCATTTACCAATGAAATCAGCCAATATTGGTTGCATAGAATGCACAGATATCATTAGGTGCTTAAGTAAAACAACTCTCAAATGTAAAACCAGCTTAGAGGTAAGATTTCCAACTCTCCAAACACACAGAAGCAAAACTCATAAAAGATGAAGTGATTATGTAGCAGTACTAAAGTGATCACTCATTTTTATCTTATACTATCTTCCACCACTGTCACCTCCTGCCAATAATTGAGATCATTCATAACTCCATATCTACATCAGTAATTCTTTCTGTCTTCAGTGGGCTAGATAATCAAGATTTAGTACCAAGAAAAACAAAGCTAGAAATAAGCAGCAACATAAAATTAGGAATACTGCTGTTAACTGACTCAGTTGAGCATGCATCATTTTTGACACATTAAAAAACAAAAGAATTAACATACTAGAACTACCTGAAACAGATAATTTAACATCCTAGAACTACCTGAAACAGAGAGTTCTTGGCAAACTCTTCTGACCAAGCTATCTTCCTCTTTTCTATATCCCATTCAATAATAAAACCTTGATTCTTGTCCCTGATTATTCATGATACCTGGTAATAGCCATAATTACTTACCATAGCTTGTTTAATAAAATGTGGTATTCTGCAATTGGCTGAACTGAAGATGTACACCATTTGAAATTCTATTAATGGCCAAACAGTTATTGACTGAAGACTGAGGTGAAAGGATGGTTGCAGGAAAATGAACATTGTTAGAGACATGGCCAAGTGTGAAAGGAAAGTGAAACCTAGCAATAAACCCCACTTGGCATATACTCCTTTATTGTTAAGCATATATTTAATGAAAGTATTTCCAGAATAACTTATGAGTAACTTATGACTTCATTCATCTTGAGAAGGAGATAGCAATGATTCCTCTGACATTCTTAATACAATACAATGTCTTGATATTGATTCATTTCTAAGACTGGCAAAGGTTGCTATTCACTCTTACCTTCCAGAAATATTTCTTGAGAAACTATTCCGCATCAAGAATTGTATAGATGGATATAAACACAAAAACACAGTCTTTTCAATCAAAGAGTTTACATCCTAGAGGCAGAAGTAGTCAAATATCCAGATTGAATTATTACATATTATATATATGAAACATATATAACTATCATGTTTTAACCCATAAAATATATAAAAATACTAGGTTCCACTTAAAAATAAGAAATGGTGAGCTGGTGATGACAGATCAGTGATAGAGTACCTTACTAGCATGTTTGAATCCCAGATTTGATCCTTACCTCTGCAAAAAGCATCAAATAAATACATGTTTACTTAAAATAATTATGTTTTGCAATAAATTTGGTCTATCTGAAATGGTTCTAATTATTTGATGGTGCAGACACATAACCTAGTTTGATATAAGGGGTATCTTCACAGATACAACAAAGTCATTTAAGCTGTTTCAGAAAAGAAATAACCAAACATGTTTTCAGCAAGAACCCAGAGATGGGACTAATTGGTTCTGCTGACCACAAAGAGCTCCTAAAATGGACACACACACACAGAGATTATTGATGATTTGCAAAAAGAAAAAAATACAAAGAGTATTTAGACAGGCAATGGTTTACATATAATCAAGCAGTTTCATCCTTTGGCATTTGGAGCCCTAAATTTTACTACAACTTAAAAGTTTTTGTACTAAGCAAATGAATTTAAAGGAAAAAAAATCAATCATGAAAAAATTCCCATCTCCCATCGTAAAAAAAATCCCACTAACTACACTTTGGAGTCATTTTATCATGATAGATCCTACAGTTTCTTTCAAGGTAACCCGAATTTCAGAGGATTGATAGCCATTTCAGTTGAGATTTATGAACATTACAACATTTACTTGGTTCATTTGTTCATTCGGTGATAGACACTCTCCTAGGCTCTAGGCTATAGGGGACAATATCTCTTCAGCATAGCAAGGAACACAGACTATAATGAAAAAGAGAAATGTGAGGAAGGGAGAAGTACTGTCAAGTGAGATTTAAGAAAAAAAAAGTCAGGAGCTGAGAATGATCATTTTTGACAGAGTGGTCCAGAGAAGCCTCCCTAAGGAGATAACACTAGATCAGAGCCCTCGTAGCTTTCATCGGTATGCCAGATGATTTGGACGTGAATATTTCTTACCACCTGGACCCTTATACAATAGATTTTCACACACTGAGCCTGCTATTGACTTTTACGTGCTGTTGAATTAAGATTCTCTGACAATGTGTGCAATGAGAAGGTAAAACAAAACTATCTCAAGGAATTGCTACCTAGCAGTTACTATATATACTAGGTTCTACTGATAAATGCTAAGGGGCTCTGCCCTCTGAGAGTACATTGAGAAAATCTGAATATCTCAGACAAACTGAATAAGCTTTACAAAAAGAAAATAAGTTGTAGCCCTAGACCATTTAATCATGAAAGCGGGAAAATTTTAGCCAGTCTTCATTGATTACTTGAACCCAAAGGAATCCAATATGTAGAAAACATTTGCTGGTTTAGAATTATAAAAAAGGAAAATATAAAATAGCCAGTAGTTTGTGAGTTTTTGTTTTCAATAAGAACACAATGTAATTATGGTATTCAAGCACTCATAGAATTGACATTCAGTTTTAAGATTTCAATAAGTAACTCCCAGTATATCCACAATATATTCATTTGTTATTTTGCTGAAGTACAAATTTGAATCCATATGCTTTCTGTTTAACTTTTTAATGAATCTACTTGTGATAGAACTCTATTTGTTAATAGCAGGTTTTCAAATACTTTTAATCTATGAACATGAAATGCATCCAGCCATGTATGTAACTGGGAATTGATAAACACACAGGACAACAAATGTTAAATAAAATTGAGGAGACTAAGAACATGGGGTATCAACATCCTCAAATTTAACATCTGTTCACGTTCCTTTCTTTCAAAAGGCCACTGCCTATGACCTTCCTCCATCTGTGAAAGATCTCCACATATGCTTCTGCTAGGGTGTGGTTGGTTCATTGTAATTCTATCTTTCCGGCTTCATTTTCCTAAGCAGCCTCTTTATCTCCTTTGCAGTTGTCCTACATGGGAAATCAGGTTGTTGATGGCTGCTAATAAAGCACTTTGATCTCATTGGTGTGGAAGATGTTACACATGTGAAGGCAAGATCTCCAGATTTTAAAAAAAAAGAAACACATGTTCAAGCCACATTTAAAAAATTATGAAGTGCTGAAGGCTCCCAGATTTGTAGTGCTGACTAGCTACTAAAATCAGCAGTCAACACCTAAAAGTACCAAAAAGGGGGGGAAAGTGTGACTTTCAATTCTTTGCAAGTTCTCTTGGACAAAGACAAATGAAAAGAAATCAGAACAGAAAATTTCAAAATGGTATTTAACTGATTATTATAAAAATCTAAAACGAAAGCGTTCTGAGATACTCAAAATTTTTAATTAGGAATATCAGCAAGTCTACAACTCATCTGAGCACAAAAATAAATTTTTTTCTTATATTTCATCTGGTTGATTAAAATCCAAAGGCTCAAATCTTTATTGCTATGTCTGAGTCAAACTATGTGCTTTTATTCACTCTCTAGCTAATCCAATAATACCATTTTGTCCCTAGAGAGGATCATCAATGAAAGGATATTCTGGGGCTGGGTAGGTAAGATGGATAAGCAGTTAAAGGCACTTGTGGCCAAGCATAATAACATGAGTCTGAACCCCCGGGCCCACACAGTGATATTCTTAACTTCTCTCATACTTCTATACACACCATGCCATTTCCTCTCTCAACCCCCTCATCCTCCAAACAAAGACGGTAAACACATATAATTTATTTATTTTATTCTTCCCTCGTAAAATACATCTGACCACAGTTTCCCCTCCTTCATCTCCTCCCAGCTCCCCACCCACCTCCCTGTTCCATAGATCCATTCTTCTTCCAGTTTTCTTCAGGGATATCAGCTGAATATGGCATAACAATTTACAATGAGACTACATACAAAGTGTCATATAAAGGCTGGAAGAAGCAACACAGTAGGAAGACAAGGGTGCCAGGAGCAGGCAAAAAAGTCAGAAACTCCGACCCCCTCCCCACAGGAGAAAACGTAATTTAAATTAAAAAAGAAAAATTATCCTGTAGCTAATTTCCACTACATGCGCCACACATGGAAAGTGGTCAGCAGTTTGTTTATTTGTACAGGTAATGATTCCCTGAGGATTGTACCACTTGGATGAATGAGCACTTTCCATTCCAAGCCCCATTATTATACCTTGACTTAGCTAGGCTCTTTTGAATTCAAGACATTATCACCATTTTATCACTGTCTTTTCTATATAGAACAAGAGATTATGTTTTGTTATTTTGTTTTGTTTTGCTTTGTTTTGTTTTGTTTTGTTTGAGTTCTGGCCTCAAACTCACAGAAATTCGCCTGCCTCTGCCACCAAAGTGCTGGAATTAAGACAAGCGCCACCAAAGTCAATGAACTCCTTCATTTCATGATAAAGTTTAAAGTCTAAATTTCTCAGACTACATTGATGTATGCATGAAATGAGGTGAAGAAAATGCTGACATAGCAAGTGCTTTAGTGTCTTATTTATATAAAATGCATATTTAATGATTATCAGACCATAAGACAAATAATTTGAAAAACACCTGCTCAAAAATTATCATTTTTCCTGGATAGTACTCCTTGTTCTAAATTCTCTGTGAGATACTTAGTAGAAGAATGGGCACAAGTGTGTGATTGCCATCTTACAAAATTTCTAAATGAAGTCAAGAATAATTCCTGTTTCTTGGGAAATTTTGCAGTGGCAATTACTAAGGACCAGCGTAAGAGCCCGGCAGTACCTATAGGAGGACATGCTTTTCCTTGCAACAGGAAAGAATCCACGCCGAGGAGACGATCAGCAAGAAGGGCCTGACCTTATTTAATAACTCCATTATGTGAAAGGCAGGTCCACAGAGAATGACAGAGAGGTTAATGAGGTTAACAAAACCCTCGTAGGACTGATTACAAAGACAGAGCATGTGGTAATGTTTTTGAATAAGCAAATGCAAACAAACAAAAAATATATAAAATAACCACACTTCAGACCATTCAAGATTTGCTGCAAGGGCTTAAAGGACAAATATTCAGGATTCAAATTCTAGACAAAAATAATCATGTGTCTAAATGAAGCAAACTGGCACTCACACAGTACTGAAAATGTAACTGCGTCGTCAGTTTTCTTATTGCTTCAAAACACTTGATCTTTTTCCCATTACTTTGGGGATCTCAGGCATCCAAAGCAAGCCTACTTTTGACAAGCAATTACCAGGGCAGATGGGAAAATAGCCACCCTACCCTCAGGGTGAGTGCCCCCATTTTGTTTTACTTGAAACATCACTAGCCATGAGGAAAATAATTCTGCTTAAAAAGCTATCTGCATTTTCAATAGCACCACCTTTCCCATAGCCCTGGAATGTTGATGTGTAACACTCCCAGCTGCTTTTAATGTTACCCACTTGGTAAGGATTATTTATTTGGGCTAGTGACCAACAAAGTAGGACTAAATCATTTTGCACTATTTAAGCAAAAACTAATGAAATTTTATTGGACTTTCCTATGAACAATGCAGTGCAGTCACAATTTTTGAACATGAATGTAGTTTATACTATAGCATTAAGTGATTTTGTGGTGCCATATTGACCTAGATAACATACCAAAAACATCATGTATTCTGTTCAACACTCTCCTCACTAAAAAAAAAAAAAAATCTGTATATTAAAAGCCTCAAATGTGTTTAAATTAGGAAATATCAAACAGTAATCATGTGATAATGTATAAATGAATAATAGGCTTAATGAGCATAAATTAAGCATTTGAGAAGGTCTAATCATTCATTTTGCCCAATGGCATAGACATTGTTTAATTCCCTGAAGCAGTCAATTATCAAACAAAACCCTCATGATGAGGATGTTGGCTTCTAACAAACGAACTGTAAGGCATCTGTCACATAGGATCTTCAAAGTAGTCTCTGAAACCCTTGAAGCAGTGCCATGAGGATACGGCACAAGATCCTTACAACTTTAAATTAAAAGAAGAAGAAGAAAGAAAATATTTAACCTGAAATTCTATTAATTGTTTCTGAGCATGTGCTGTATATTCCCAGAACGAAGAAGAAACACAGACGGGGGGGAGGAGGGAACCACATAGTTGTGGGGCCATGTGTGGCTCTCTAATAGGAAACAGCAAACAATCTATAACTGCCATTCCAGGCAGGCTATGGCAAGTATAAGAGCATGAGTCTGAGCACTGTATAATGAGAACAATAGGACAGGAGACAGGACACTTATCTGGAATGGATAAATCGGGTTAAAACATTTCTGTTTGAAATCTCTGGTTTTGAAGGGACCCCACAGTTCACGTGATAGTTCGCCTATCATTTTGTAGTGGCAATTTCAACATGACTTGCAAATGCCAATTGTTGCAAACCTTTTTCCAGAGGCTTTTACGAAGAGTTAAAACTCGAGGATTTTATAGGAGAAAGATTTTTGAATTGTTTGTTTATTTTCCTCCCTTTTTAGGTTTAGCTTCTGTCTCCTTCCCCAGGAACTTAAGTTAATGGTGTTAAGTAAGAGTCTTGCTTTTCCCAAAAATTTCCTTTTTTCACCCTTTTTTTCCAAAG